>SRPQ01000279.1:0-27002 GCA_018360075.1 Claviceps cyperi
ATTACTAATCAGGGCAGTGGAAATATCTGAAATGGTAGGTGGAATTATCCAAAACGGTAGGTGGAATTATCCCTGCCCAAAAAAAGCTTTGTGGTGGTTTTGCGCACTCGTGTCGCATCGCAGCGCGTCGCCGCAGCAATTAGGCCCTCTCCGAAAAAGGAAAAGGAAAAGGAAAAAAAGGGCACGCACCACGCGGGGTCAACGCACTGAGTCCTGGAGTGGAGTCCTGAGTCCTGATGGCAGTCCACGGAGCTGGAACAATCCCAAGCTCCGGCAAAAAGTTCGAGGGGCGCTTGGCGGAGCAGCAGTCGCCGCGGGCGCTTTTCCATTGCTGCGTTGCCTGGACAAACCCCGACAACGACACACAAATCGCCCGACACATCGGACCGCCGCAATCATGGCGACTATGTTCGAGCAGCCCCGGAACGGTACCCTTTTCTTGGGTGGGCAGAAGATCTCGGGATCCGACATCCGTGATCAGAATGGTATGGCCACGGCAGCAGGCTGAATGTAGGCCGAGACGCGACACCGATTCATGCTAACATTATCCCAGTTCTCGCCACGCAAGCAATCGCAAATGTCGTCAAAAGCTCGTTCGGCCCTAGCGGCTTGGACAAGATGATGGTGGACGATATTGGTGTAAGCTCCTCCTGCCGTCACGACCTTTCTCTCCCCTATCTCTCCTGTTGTGGTGTAAACTCGATGTCCCCCCCGTATCTCACACAAGGAATAGGACGTCACAGTTACCAACGACGGCGCCACAATTCTGAGCCTCCTCGACGTGGAAGACCCCGCAGGCAAGATTCTCGTCGACTTGGCCCAGCAGCAAGACAAGGAAGTTGGCGACGGCACGACTTCGGTGGTCCTCATCGCCGCGGAGCTGTTGCGAAGAGGAAACGAGCTCATGAAGAACCGTATCCATCCCACCACCATCATCACCGGCTACCGCCTGGCCCTCCGCGAAGCTATCAAGTACCTGAATGACAATATCAGCATCAAAGTGGAGAACCTCGGTCGCGATTCTCTCATCAACATTGCCAAGACTTCCATGTCCAGCAAGATCATTGGAGCCGACTCGGAATTTTTCTCCAACATGGTTGTTGATGCCATGCAGGCTGTCAAGACCACCAACAACCGAAACGAGAGCAAATACCCGGTCAAGGCTGTTAACATTCTGAAGGCACACGGAAAGAGCGTTCTCGAGTCAGTACTGGTAAAGGGCTACGCCCTGAACTGCACCGTGGCTTCACAAGCCATGCCTACGCATATTCAGGATGCCAAAATTGCCTTCCTCGACATGAACCTACAAAAGGAGCGAATGAAGATGGGTGTGCAGATCACAGTCGACGACCCTCAGCAGTTGGAGGAAATCCGGGCTCGGGAATCCGGCATGGTGCTCGAGCGAGTCGAATTGATCCTCAAAGCTGGAGCCAACGTTGTTCTCACCACCAAGGGAATCGACGACCTAGTTCTCAAGATGTTTGTTGAGCGCGGCGCGATGGGCGTGCGGCGCTGCAAGAAGGAAGATTTGCGAAGAATCGCCAGGGCCACAGGTGGAACTCTGCTGAGCAGCCTTTCCGACCTGAATGGTGACGAGAAATTTGAGCCCTCGTACCTTGGAAACGCTGAATCGGTCAGCCAGGAGCGCATTTCGGACGACGAATGTATCCTGGTCAAAGGCACCAAGGCCCACTCGTCCGCCTCCATCATCCTGCGAGGACCCAACGACTATTCGCTCGACGAAATGGAGCGCTCTGTTCACGATTCCTTGTGCGCAGTCAAGCGAACCCTCGAAAGCGGCAGCATCGTTCCCGGAGGCGGTGCTGTCGAGACAGCCCTCCACATCTATCTGGAAGAATTCGCCGGCACCGTTGGATCCCGCGAGCAGCTCGCAATTGGCGAATTTGCCCAGTCCCTCCTCATTATTCCCAAGACTCTGGCAGTCAATGCGGCGAAAGACGCTGCCGAGCTCGTCGCCCAGCTGCGGTCACGGCACGCTCTGTCACAACGTATCCAGGAGGGAGACGCCAGCGAGGATGAGAAGAGCTTGGCTAAGAAGAAGGGCTACAAGAACTACGGTCTGGACCTGATGCGGGGCAAGGTAGTCGACGAACTCAAGCTGGGCGTATTGGAGCCCAGCATGAGCAAAGTCCGGCAGCTGAAGAGTGCGGTGGAGGCGTGCATCAGCATCATGAGAATCGATACGCTGATTAAGCTGGATCCGGAGCAGAGGGTAGAGGATGATGGTCATGGTCACTAGGGGAGGTTGACACAGGAAGAAACGGGCATAAGCGGACATGGGGGAACATATGAAGAAAGAAAGGAAACATCTGGGATGTCGTGGGAGGGTTAAATCAATTTTTTCTCTACCTGGCTGTTATCAACATTTTCGCCGTTACATAGACAGACGCCCATTCTCCGTTTCTTCTATTTCACGATCCTTGTCCACTTTGAATTGTCGTCCGTGTTTGTGCAGTTGCGGACAATGAGTGGTTTCGTGACGGGTTACAGGTGATGGAACTGAGCTGCAACCAAAGCCTTACAGGTTACAACCTTATCCTACAATTTGGCCCTCATCAAAGAAAGACGACTGTATTGTCATGCTCCGAATGATGATGTTTTATAAATTAAAAGACTCGCGTGAAGCATGATGTCCTACTACCGTGCTTGGCGAGACGAGCTCTCAATTCTGCTTCTCGAATCGTAACCCAGATCCAATACTGGGCATGGATCTTGCACCCATGAAGCACTCCGTATCCCCTCGCCGGCCTGACTGAAACGGGCATTCCGAAGGACCAAGAACTATGTAAATCAACGGGTACATTGTCCATGAGCCTAGCAGCCAACCCGGTAGTGGAGAAATCTCGGGTTTGCGAATTCATACCTCCCTCCGGTCCGTACAAATTGGCGAGCCCACAAACACTTGTAGAGGTATGCACCAAGACTCAGGAGGTACGTATGTATTGGTCTCGCCGGTCGGTCCTGATGCACAAAAGAGTGGGCGCAACCGTGATCATATCGCCGTCCGGTGTTGGTTGATTGCTTTCAGTTCGATATACATAGGCCACTTTGTGAATCCGAGGCATAACTTCTCATGTTAGTCTGAAATATGTCCTCATTACTTCTGGTCATCCCTATGGACCGCATTTCCAGTAGCCATCAACTTGTGCTAGGCCCTCCATGCAGGGAACAACCGTGCGTGGTCTTGAGATGCGGAGATGTCGTCGCACGCGAACTATCGGTGTTTCACCTAGAACGACAGACCTTTTGAGAATCTGCTGAAACAAAGAAAATGAATTCATAGTACGTTGTATGTATTTTATACAAAGTCCCTGGCTCACGTCTAAAAACCACGAGGTGGCGCCAAGAAAAGAACGTGACAACGGGGTTTCGTGCCCAAGATTGGTCCTATCCGTCTTTTCTTCCGTTCCGCCCGCCTCCCTCTCCTTCCCCCTTTCCCCGCTTCTTATGTTCAAGTGTCTTCCTTACTGCATGCATTCAACCGCCCGAAAAAATACTAAGGAGAAAAAACAGCATCTTCTATATATGTCCAACGCGCGAGGGCCCCGGCCTTTACTCATACATCCCCTAATTCTTCCATTTAACCAACGACCAGCTTGCCATCATCGGAGAAGTCGTATTCGGGGATTTCGAGGTTAAGGGGAGCGGGACCCTTTCTTATTCGGCCAGAGATGTCGTAGTGGGAACCGTGGCAGGGACAAAACCAGCCGCCGAAATCGCCAGCCTCGCCAATGGGGACACAGCCGAGATGGGTGCAAACACCTAGGGAATCCATGTTTTAGTAAATCACACATGGAGGACGCCTCGAGACCTCTGAAAGAGTGCCTATGTGTCGAAAGACTGGAGTGGAGACAATGGCCTTACCCAACATTACGAGCCATTCGGGCTTCTTGACACGGTCTTCATCAGCCTGAGGATCTCGCAGACTGGAGACATTAACATTGTTGGCAGAGTCGATCTCGCCCTGGGTTCGGTGTCGGATGAAAATGGGCTTGCCACGCCACTTGATGATGACCTAGAATCGGTGTCAGCGGTGCCAAATAAAAGAGCACGCGCTTCGGTATGATGGTCCTTCGCTGCAAAAGAGTGGAGGGGGGCTTCCACTCACATTCTTGCCCTCGGGAATGGCGTTCAGGTCAATCTCAACCTTGGCCATGGCCAAAACATCAGCAGAAGCCGACAAGTTGACGAGGAATTCTAAACAATGAAGAAAAAAAGAGGGAGCATCAGCATTGTCCATTTAATTATAATCCATGTGGCGCGTCGAGTTCTCCGGCCTGTCTCAGGTTCCGCCGCCGCCAATGGCCTCGGAACGAAGCCCGCCTTCTCGCCCAACAACGTACCATGAACAGCGCTCTTGGCTCCAGCGGCAGACAAGGCGCCCATGGTTCCCACCATGAAGTAATGGAAGAGCTTATTCTTTCCCTCGCCCTTGTTGTTCGTGTACTTTGAGAAATCGGGGACTGAGCTGCCCTTGTCGGATCCCATCTTGAAGGGGCTCTGGTAGGATGATGATGCGGCGCTGTCCGATCGCACGGCGGTGCTGCTGATGGCGCGCACCGCAGGGGCGAGAGACTTCGCCGCCGAGCGCAGACCTAACCGGGATGCGGAGGTGAGAGACGCCATCGTGACAAGCGGTGCTCGGGTGGTGGAGGTGGCGACAAGAGTTGACAGGAGGCGGTTACTGCGAGAAGACTTGTGAGGTCTTTTTGCTCCTTTGGAATTTCGATTCGGCTGTGACGATGCGTAGTTGCCGAAAGATTTGGACGTAAAGGGCTGCCTGAGGCTGCCAACGAGAGTGCCAGTTCGGAAATTGGCGGCTGCTGATTGGGCGGCTGCGCTGCTCTTGAGTCTTGCACAGGTATAGGTACCTGAGACCTCTAGATACATGCAAAGACTCCGCGCGGTGGCGAATCGCGATGAAAGCAAAACAGGCACCAAACCGTCAGGTCCTCTGTCCACCCACTCAGGCTTGGGCACGCAAACTGCACTTTGAGGTGATCGCTTCGAAAGTTCTCTCTCAACACATCATAAGTGCATCTCCTACATGTCTACAGAGTAAGACGGTAGATAATATACATAGGTAAACGCCAACGCCCACTGCAATTGCAGCGTATGTACAGAGTACATGCATGATCCAACCCTGCTTTAGTGCATCCTTCTCAACTCCTCAACCATGTTGCGTATATCCTCCACACTTGGTCCAAGTCCTTCACATACAAGCTCCTGTTTCCCCTCATCCATGTCTAGAAATCTTTCAATCATCTCGCCGTCGATAAATCGAAGTGGACCTTCGGAATCCCGACTCTCAGTCCTGTAGGCGCGCCAGAGTTCAAAGCTAATGTTGCCAGGAGCGTGAATATAGCCTTGTAGTCGCGTTTGCAAATCAAGAAGGACTTCTTGATACTGGGGGGCCACTTCTCCGTACAAGTACAGTGTGCCCTCGACCTGCAAAAAATTCGTCAGCTGTGTATCGAGTGATTGAACTCTGGCTTTTGACTTACCGATCCGAGGAACGCCTTCGGTGATAACACAGCGTTTTCACTGGACGGGACATGCAGCTTTCTCATGCGATTGATCTGCTCTCCAATGTTCATTGCACTGACGATTGACAGCTTTTTGCGGTCGTATTCCGTAGGCGCATCCTCGTTACGCTCCAGAACGATGATGTTTCCTTGTCCATCTGCCTCCAGCCATCTTCTCCCTTCCAGATGGCAGACTGATGTTGCCCACCCTTGTTGAAAATGTCTTGCCTTCTCCTCTAGTCGAGCTTTTGATCCGTCTTTCGATGGGAAGAATTCCAGCAAAGACAAAGATTGCATCAAATCGATGACCCCAATCGTATTGCCGGACACATCCAAGTCCACCGGGATAGACCCTGGACGATAGGCGGCTACCTTCTGCAAGGAACCAGATGCCGTCGTCTCTTCCAGATAATTATAGACCACGACAGTTTTCGACAGACCTGCCACAATGTGCTCACCCATGACTGCGAGGCATCGGCATGAGCCTTTGAGTTCATGAGCAAAAATTTCGTACACTTGCCGGTCCTTGTCAACACCGAGTACCAGTATGCGGCCGCGTGTGTCACTCTCATCCGCCGTCTCTTCATCAATGAGGAAGCTGGTTCCAACGATAAAACGTTCAGCCCAATTGCCCATACTATCAGGAAGTTCTGCGCGGATCACTGCTTCAATCAACTCCAACTCCGGATATCCTTCGATATCAAGTGGCTCCCCTAACTCTTGGAAGAGTACTTCATCAACAAGCCTAAATGAGCTCGTTATCAACTCTGTGTTGCCAATGAGATGCTTCTTGATGCAGCCGAGCCCGAAGGCTTTGAGACTTGGAGAGTACGCAACCCTTCTGACTGTCTCTCCCATTGTCAGTGATTTGACATGAGTCAATATTTCTTTATCAACGTGGCATAGTCGAACATGGTTGTCCGTTGAAAGAACAATAGAATCCGGGTAGGCCTGAGAGTCAAATGGTGCAACATGTGTTGCGTCCTCTGCGGTAGTCGCTGAATAAACAATCCTGCTTTCGGCACTGTATATCAGACTGGCATGTTCCGTTGTGACGAAGACGTTGCTGGTGCCATCTTTCTGAGGCAGTATGTGCAATCGAGCAGGACTACTTCCGAGACTGACATTCTTGCGCGCAGATAGACTGCATCCCTCGGATGACACGTTGAACGTAACTAGATTACCATCCTCAAGAGCCACAAAAAGTGTCGGACCCGAAACTCCAGATGGATGTAGTTGAACAAGAGCAATGTCCCGAGGCACAGACGCACTATCTTCGGTGTTCCTAAGTATTTCGCCGTGTAGCGGTCGCAATGTCGCCAGGTCAACGAGTGAAATAGTACCTGATGTCCACCAACCGATGATGCCTACTTCTGGGCAATCTCTGGCCGCGTGGAGGCAAGAAATTTGATCTGCTTGGTCCGTTACTAAGTCATGTGTCGCCTCACGACATGTCGCTGCCAGGTGGTTTTGGAGATCTAATGACACGAGTATTGATCCATCTATGGACAGCAGGATCCAATTTGAATTCGCAGAGGCCGTGGTGATGACTTTGCCGTCAGGGCAATTCCAGGTTTCCACTGCCGTTCCACTTGCTACGTCCAGCATAACAACACATTGTGGCGTGATTTGAAGTAAAAAGCCACCGGGTATGTCAACAGCCAGCAAGGTATCCGTGCCAAAAGCCATGCCCTGAAACTCGTACACTTCTTCAATGCCGCCATAAACGTCAAACCTGAAAACACGAGTATCTCCCACTGATGAGACGATTAATGTATCTGTATGGTTTGCGCCATGGGATTTCAATGTGAACAGGCCATTGGTGTCTTGTATGCCATCAAGTATTCCCTCGTCTTTGAGTCCTACGCCGCTGCGGATACTCCGTAGACTGCCACTATGGTATGCACCACAACCGGCCACAATTCTGGTTTGTCCTGAAGAAAAGGCATTTCCGCTCTGAGAATCGCCGTCCCTGTTTCCCATGTCCATTATGGCAAAGTCCAGGATCGGTGCGTTGTTGGACAAGCTTTTCACCAGCGACATGCTATGTGTGGGAATATCGATATCGAGCAACTGCGAGTCTCCGTGATGAGATGCCAGAAATAGCCTGTCGTTGCCCATGTACACCAGCGATGAAGCGCGTGATGTCAGCTGTGCCGAATCACGAAACTTAAGAGGTGACACGGTCATGCCGGTGACTATTTCTCCTGTCGCTTCTACCGTCGTTTCGATCGTGAGGAGGTCTAGTCGGCCGTAATCGTCGGCGAGGAAGTAGTGGGTGCCATCGTACTCTGCCCATGCGACGTAGATCCTGGTATCTTGGAGGGTAGATGAGACACTCGAATAAGTAAGACTGTCGAAATATGTCAAAAGGGTCTCCCCAACAACAAGCAGGCCGCCCAGATGTGCCTTTGCGCCTTCGGTATTACGAACGTGGTATCGCTTTTCTTCATTAACCGGAACCGGGATGAGTATGGAAGCATATGGATCAGCAATGATCTGGTCAAGCTCCCTCTCTTTAAGCGGGTCAAATTTAGCCACGTCTCCGCCTCTGTCGTCCGTGGTGAGCCTATACACTGCAACTCGAGCCTCCTCCTCTTCCAGTTGGGTCTTGTACAAAAAGGCGATTCGAGGATGGCCAGTCCTGCTGTGTAGGAAGGTGCTCGCTTTCATCCATAGCTCAGTCAAGCGCACTTGGTCCAGCGCTACCAACTTTGTGGTGATGCCTTTCCGGACAGGTAGCCGAAATACGTTGAGGACACCTTCCCACAAATGCATGGCCATGAACTTGCCAGTCGGATCAACCAGACACTTATTTTGGCTCTGAGAGTGTCGCATATATTGCTCGGCGATATCTTCGATAGGTTGATCCACCGTGTCTAATTGGTTGGTATTGGAGTTCCAGGCGACATTGAAATATTGCAGACGGTCAGTGCCAATGAAGAGTAAGTCGAGAGCTGAATCTTTGGGCTGTAGGCGCTGAAGCATGGAAATGGTTCCATAGATGAGCTTGGTATGGAGACACGTCATGCCCTCGTCTGTGAGGCGCCATATTTCTAGTCGATTTGCCTTGCTAATGTTTTGCGATGTAGAGGTCAGTGGTGGGAGTTCGAAATGCATCCTATGCGATGGGAGACACGACAGCCGCGGCAGTTCAAAGAGGCACTCACGCAACCACCAAGTCCTCTACGTCTGGGGATAGAAATCTGATGCGCAAAGCATGCCGGATACTAGTTGGAAGATGCACCGGTGCGATAAATGACATGTTGAGGCCAGTGACCCAGGAAAGGTTGGAGAAATAATTGTTCAATTTCTCATGAGGGGAGCCATGCTGCCGTCATCAGCGGCCGGGATTTCAAACAAGTCCAATCGCGGTCTCCATCAAGCACGAGAAGCGGCAAGAAGGGTGGGGCTACCCGACGTGGGGAGTCGGGACAGGCTAAGCCAATGATGTAGACAGTAGAACACATGGCAAGAGGTACCTATTAGGTACATCAGGCAGGTCACAGGCACATACCCAGGTACCTACCAAGTTAACGAGGTGGAAAGAGCTCCCTCCTTCCTCGACAATAATACTCATGCAGCTGCAAATATTCGCCACGGCATGTTTCTTGTTTGAATGGCCATTGAACTATCTATTTATGTGGCATATTTTATGACGTGCGGAATCAACGAGAAAGAGAGAAATGCTGCTATATGAAAGTCAGCGGCGCGATCTTAGTCGTCTCTGTCCATGATACCTCGTTGGCACATTGCGGCCTACAGACGATGACAGAACACTCAACGGCGTGCAGCTATGCCCGGAACGAAGGGTGTTTCGCAGACCACCGAGGCCATCCCTTTCACCCAGAAAGCCATCTGGAGGCGTTAAAGGGCACTGCATTTTCTCCTCAAAACGACTTGTTGACAGAAGAATGCGATGCTAACACAGACTCGTTGGACAGCTCCAACTGTGACTGGAAAGGAAGCGAGGACCAGCCTGGCTCAATTCTGAAAAGTCTGGTGCAACAATGCAAGGCAGTTGACGGCTACTCAAAACTACTCTCGAGATGGAACGACGTGTATGACTCTCTGGCTGTTCCAACAGAACTGATCGAGGGATTCGACATCGATCTTGACGTGGCGGAATACCGGGAGCAGATGCGATCTTAGAGAGATCCTGACCTCTTCCGAGCGTGGCTACCAATGTTTAGTCTCGATGACAGAAAAGACGAGGGCCTCAGGTTTCCTCCGGCCGCCCAAAGATTGGAGCTCTTGCTACTGCACGAGCTGGGACGTCTCAAGTCTTCACGCGGCCTCGCGGACGAAAAGCTAGCTGCAATGGTGTCAGAAGCTGGCATAGTGAGCGAACAGCTTCGAGATATTTTCATAGAACCACTCAAACGTGTAAGTGAGCGTAGATATATCCGGTTCGTGGCATTTGACTCATATTTTAGTTACCCGAGGACCTGTTTCTGGTCTCAATCAAGAACGCGCCACAAGATATTGACCGTAACGAGAGCCCTGATCCAGGATCAGTAATTTCAGCCATGAAATATCCAGACCTGCCCTCAGAAACCGACGGCAACTCACACATGCAGCAGATTGAATCACCCACACCGACAGTCTGTTGCCGGGAGGAAGAACTGGTGACGGCGACGCCATCCGCGCAGCCTGCCCGAGATACGTGTTACAGCCGAGTTCTTTTGCCATGCTTACCTGAACTTCCACAGGTTATGACTCTACCATCATCGAGTTCAGACAGCCATAGTGACACTCAGATGATGTGCCATGCACCAGAGAGTTGTGGTCAAAGCTTTTGTGGTGATTGGAGTGATGACGAGTGTGCAAAACCTACGAATGATGGGATAGATAAGTTACCACGATTATGCAAGAATATCGGTGACGAAATCACACCACAGATTGCCACTCGATCTTCCACTCTTCCTCCTCAGAGCTCTGCCCATCACTGTCCCGGAGAGGACATAGACGCAGGAAGGCCTCCCCAAAGAGAGTGTATTCCGCCATCAGAACAAGGCCACCAGTCTGATGATGTCCAAAAGAAGCGTGACGATCATCCACCGCGACTAGGCCCAGAAAGGACGCACTTTGAATCAGGCCACTTGCTGTCCCAGTTCATGGCGATGACGGGTGCCAAACCACGGGCGACACATTCTAGCTCTCGTTCTCCGAAGTCGATTACGACCTCATTAATACAGACGAAAACAGAGAAATTGAAAGGTTTTTTGGTGTCTAATACTGAGGAATTTTGTTCACAAAAGTCTGTGCCGGCAATGACACCCCAGATTTCAAGCCCCAGCGAAACAGGGCGATGCCTAGTTTCAGTACAACTCGGGCCTTCCGTAATTCGTCACCTGGAAGAATTTTGGCCGGTCGATCATCTGATAGACCGAGACTTTTGTAGTCACATGTACATTGGAAACAAGCGACTTGGCAATGGTTCCGTGGTAATGCAGAGCACTACTTTCCAAGCTTCTGAAGTCGATATTCCCCTGACTGTTGACGATGGCATCATCGTGACCACTCTTTTACAGATACGGCAAAAGCCTTTGCCAGGCTCAACGGTGCAGACGGCCATTCGCCAAAGAGTTTCCAATCTGAGTCGAAAGTATCGAAAACTTACCATCTTGGTATTCGATTCGTCCCGGCCGAACGATGTCATGAGTGATCTATCACCCAAAGACATTGAAATCTATAGAGAATTTGTGTGCTTTGCATCATCAATGGAAGCAAGCATTGCTGTGCATCTCGTGTCTGGCGGAGACAAGACACTCGGAAGATGGGTCTTATCCCTGATGATACCCTTGGCTCCGCGACTGGTAGAATTGGACAAAACAACTGCGATCGGAAACACTACATGGGAGCTGTTCTTTAGACAGACGGGAATAAACGTGCGAGCGGCGCAAGTTTTATCACATAGCTTGTTCCAAGAATTCGGCACATCTGGTATCATAGCGTTCCTAACCATGATTCCACCCGAAAGAATGGAGTACGGAAGAAAGCTGGGGATTGAAAGACACGTTACACAGTGCGCTTCTGTGCTGGCTATACTGAATTCGCAGGTTCCAGAATCAAGAAGTGGCACGACTAAGCAACATTTGGACTCTCGAATTGGTTGCGATCGCAAAAGAAAGCACCCATCTGGCAGCATGATCATAAACGAAACGGGGATATAGACACCCCAAGGCCGCGAGATAATTCAAATCGCGTATGTCCGCCCGTCTATATTTCGCCGAACCTGTTATCCTCGTAGCAAAAAACGCTGATGGCTCGGTTCTCAATTCCCAATTCCGCGAAGTTGCAGGAACCTGGCTCTTCCATGCCGATCCACAGCGGCGCCGAGCAAGACTCATCGCTGTAAACAAGGTCAGAGAGGTGATGGTATAGGACAAGCAAGCAACAACTCAGCACGATTTACCTGTAGAAGTCGCAGACAACATCCGTTGGAACGATGGCGCCCTGAGCCCTGCCTCTCCTGTGAAGTTTCACGTCAGAAGCAAGTCGACCGTCGAAAGCCACACAGCGGAGAGGGAGAGCGTCTTACATGCCGGACCTGAGCAGCGTACACCTGCCATTCGGCTCAACATCTTGCTGTCGACCCCCGCACGACGTTTCAGAAAACAAAACGGCCTATGAACCATTGGATGAGTCTTTTTGTTATCATGCTTGCAGGGAAACAGTATGGAATGAACTCACATTTCCCACGGCCAACCCTCCTGTCACACCTGCTAGCAGCGCCAGAAGAATCTTGTGTGATGGCATGATGTCTGGTAGTGACGGAGTTCTGGTTAAAAATCTGGCTAGATACGATCGGACTCGCAAACCGATCGTAAAGAAAAGAAAAACATGCAATAAATCAGCCAAGATGGCCAACTTTATGTTACATGGAAAATTGATTTGATAACCAGATGTTGTACAGGTATTTCATATGAAAGGTCGGGTAACCATTTGAATCAATGACGACATTCTCGGAAGAGCTACAAGACGCCTCGCTAATCACACTGCCGATCCCCTCAAACTACATGGCCTCTGTGAGGAATCGGATACCCATATGTCGCAGGGTATAAAGGGGTAAATAAAGCACATCAGAGTGGCCAGACGGCTGCGCCCATTCTTTTGTGCAACACCATACCAATCCGACCAAAAGGTCAGAACATTAATAAGCTGGTGGGATCCGGCTTAGTGGGGGATATAGGATAGGTACAGCGCAACGGTCAGAGCTGCAACAGAGTAGCCGTCACAGCCTCATCCTAGTACCTAACTACCGGATGGATCGCGTCTTACCCGAGCTCTCGCACAAAGTTGGATAACCATCGCACGAAGCGACGAAACTATGGAAACATGACTTATTCGGTAGATGATGGAGCTAGGCGAGAAATTTATCTCGAAAGGAGCTTCGCACTAATTAAACCATCTATCTGCCGCATGTTTTGTAGATAAAGAGCCAAGCGAGCTATATGATACACATATCTCGACCGAGTCATTGCTCCGTATGGATTACACTGAAAGGCAGACATTAGCGAACGCAAGGCTCTCGGAGTCTCCCCCCAAAGATGATGCAAAAGCCAAGGCCCATGAAGATGCTCCTTCACGGTCTCCTACATGGTTACATAATCGTCTTTGTCTACGTACGAATATCTGCCTCACACTGGCAGATGAAAGCAAAAGTCTCCCTCGTGCCATTTTCGCGTCACACAATAAGAAACCAAGTCACCCCTCTCGAGTCTCTTGTCTCATTTTGTTCTCGTCTCAAGAGACAATTGGAAAAGGCGTGCAGCCCAGATGCTCAGCAACCATTTTATCTTCTTGCCTGATTTCGATGGGCCTTTCCCCTCCAGTAGCGACCATGGAATGGCTGCACATAACAAGACGAAAGAGAATACCAACCGGCCAGTGGCACCAGATAGTGCGAGATTCGGCGTACAGGAAAGGAAGGTGGACGGTATTCGGACACAGTATAACTTAACTTGTCAGAATGGAACATTCATTGTACGGTGTAAACCGCCCCGAGGATATGACTGGTCAGGATGACAGGCGTGATCCTCGAGTACCTATGAGGCCGTGGGAAAGCCGTCTGTGAGTTGGCGTAGCATTTCCTCGTGTCCGATGACGTTTTCGTGATGCGGAATCTTCCGTTTCGCCCGTCTCATGCATACGCGGCACTCCGCAGCATCACATTTGTGACACACGAATATGTACCAATGGTACATACAATATTCCGCCACCATTTCTCTGAGTGCAGAAAATTGGACGTCCATCAAGCTCGCACCTTATTGGTACAGAAAGGACATGAAAATGGGGTATAAAAACCACGAACAGTAAGTAAGTAGGTAGTTTCGTTCCGTTCTTTTCTATTCTGGTTATGAATCGAGCACACAACCGCGGGCTTGCTCGCTACCTACACGAAGTAGGTTCCATACACGAAAACAGGAGACCCGGCAAAGGAAAAAAATGGAAGAAAATTAACACGGTTTGACACATAAAACATCCCTTCGTCCTATGCCCCCCTTCCTTCCCCGAGCAACTTTTTCGCACGCAATACCGGAGGACCTAATTGTTAGTAAAGTGCAACGCGGACCGAGGCAGCACGCCAAACTAGAACCCCCCCCCCCCCCTTTTCACGGTTCTGGATTCAGAGTGAGCAGGTGCAGACTGAACAATTTGAATCCGGTTCCGTGATCGGGGAGGTGAAAGGACTGATCGAGGGAAATAGAGCCCATCCGACATCTTGCGCCATTGCCGGTGATACGGCGTCAATCTCTTCTTCTAACACCATTAGCTAGCTAACCTCTTAGCACAAATCCCACAGCGGTCGCGGGACTTCAGACAGCAGGCTGAACCCAGTGCTGAGACCCACGTAGACGCATGTGGGTGTCGAGGTCAGCGTGACTGCACGGGAAGCGAGCCCGTAATAGTCACAAATGGCCAGAGTGAGCCAACGCCTAAATTTACAGTCAGGGTTCCCATCCACTCCACATCTATTCAAAGAGATCAAAGATGAAAGGGAGAATATACTTGATCGCAGCGCTCTCCTCGCCATAGGACTCGAAAACTAGTCCCGGTTGCGTCCGCTCACGCGGCGCCTGCCGCACTACTTGCCGCCGCATTTGCCTCCGGGCGACACGGGAACCCCGTACGCGGTCCTGCGCAGCTATCCTCTGGTGCAGGGCCCGCCGAGTTCCGCTTCTGCCGGCAAATGCGAGTGATTCGTCATCCGAATCCATGTCAGACACCGGTGTGCGCTGCGGTTGCAGTCGTTGCTGGTACCTAGACTGTAGCCGCCACAGATACTGACGGATACGCACCTCAAGGCCGCGCACCCAGACTAGCACGTAAGGTTCGTGCTTCACCATCTCTTTTAGATGGCGCGGAATTTCACCCACACGCCGACCCTTGCGCTTCAGCGTCGACGCCCTTTCTGAGACGTCTTGGCTGTGACCGTGATTCCAAAAGGGATCAAGCGAGCCTGGCACGGGTCGGAACTGATGCGTGGGACAGGATTTCCAGTCCGAGATGCCTGGGCCCTGTTGTTGGGCTACGAGAGCGCCCGCGGGCCTGTCTGTTATGGCGGGTTGGGTGTCTGAGGTAGAGAAAGCAACTAGAGTTGAAAGGTCAGTGATGCCTTGTCTTTTTGCACTCAAAGTAGGCGATGGAACCACGAGAAGCTGCGGAGAGGCATCATACCATTCTCAAGTCGTTGATACTGACTGTCCTGAGCACTTCGCAGCGGTGCCTCGCGCCAGATCAAATGACTGGACGTGGCAACGCCAACACCATTTTGCTCCCGCTCTTTGCCAGCATGGTTCTGGCATGGCGTATCGACGACGTCCATGGGAATCGCCGATTGCGTGCTCATGCCGCACGCAAGCGGCGATATTCTGAGTCTCTGGAGCGCTTCAACGGTCCAGGAATCAATGTCCATGGCGTCGTGAGGCTCCCATCTTGACGGCGAAGGCCACTGCTGGGAGTGCTGGGAGTTTTGGGTGATTCTCTGTGCATGGGTAAACTGAGGGGCATTCCACTGCCCCTCAGAGAGAAGAAACGCGCTGTACATCGTGATGAGGGCAAATCAGGACGATGTACAGAGCGAGAAGAAGTTAAGAACGCGTAGTACCGTGATAAAGAAGGGAGGCTGGGGATACAGTGATAGCAACTGGGATGATGGGTGCTTGGGATACACTCAACAGCCTAGGTGGGTGCTATCAGAACTGTACTTTTTGGATGTGCTACTCGGTGTGTGTCTGTTTTGGAATTCTTGAAAGCTTGCGGGGGAGGGGGGGGGAAAGGGGCGTTTATATACTTGAATTTTTCAGCGCTTCAACAGAACGGGAAGACGGTTGAGTTCTTATTGAGGCGTGTGCAACGCGAAAATGCCGTAGTCTGAGTGTCACCGACGGCCCACGACTTCTCTCCACGACTTGCCCAGTGACTTTTCGACTTGACGGCTGGAATAAGGCACTACTGCACAACTTGGTGAATGCACGCTTCATAGGTCAGATTCGTGCCCGAAAACCCGTCCACCTGCCACAAACAGGTGCTCTCATCGTGGTGTGGATGACATCGTGTGTCGTGGATGGGGTGTCACAGATAGGCCATTGGGCGACTCGAGGCGGGGGCTTTCTCTGTCTTGCTTCTCTGCGCCCGCCTCCCCAAGCCATTTCGCCTCGATGCCACTCGAAAACTTGGCAGCTTTGCAGAGCAACCTCAACATCCCCAACCAGGGCTCTCAGCGTTGTCCTATGCTCCACTGCCGACGAGACGGAGTGATTCCGTTTTTGCCGCCCACGCCACCGTTTTCATGCGAAGACGCTAGGACACGGAGTAAGTGGAGCTACTTCATCATGTAATTGGCTCTTCGTTCCTTTGTAGCCTGTGAATCTATTCAGCTGACTCTGTGGGCTTTGCTTCTCCATCCAGGCGTTGTAGCCAAGAGTACATCGTACCGCTTCTGCCGCCGTAACATGCCCATTCAGACTTGAGGGAGGTAGCACGACGCCGGGAATTGCGTGCAAACGAAGGAAAAACAGAGATAAGGCAGGGGAGGGGTGGGGTAGGAGAGAGGCAAAGACAGGCAGAAAGAGAAAGAGAGAGGGGAGAGGATAGAGAGGATAGAGAGCGTAGAGAGCAATGGAAAGCGGGCGGGTAGACGGAGGTAGACGGAAGCAGAGAACGAGAGCGCCAAGGTGATTCCTCAAAAAAGACGAGCCGAGAGAGCACGTTTCACAACACCTTGATAGGAAAGGCCGTTTGCTTGTGCAAAAGTAGAATTCCATTGAAATGCCTTGACCAAAAAAATTCGCATGCATTCACATCATCCACTTTCAGTAGATTGATAAGTCTTTCTCGGATTGCCAATACCTCCCGGGCGCAGTAATGGTTGGTTTTCCCGCGCAATCGCTCTCTCTTCTCGCTCTCGAATGTCCTCCAAATCCTCCTCCGTCTCAGCATATCGTTCCGGGTGGCCGGTGAAGGGACCTGGCAGTCCGCGTTCCCAGCCCTCTGAGTAAGTTCTTGACGCTGACGGGCGTTGTGGCGTGGCGGCGTCATGCGAAGAGCCGTGAAACCCATTGATGCCTCGAATTGAGAAGCTTCCTTCTTCTCGCCTCGCTTGGACCTCGTAGTAGACACCCAAGAAGAGCACGCAGCCCTGCATCAGGGCTGTCAGGAGGTATATGGCCCACGTACTCCATCCTTCGGGCCCGAGCCTGGCGTAGAGGCTGGCAGCGATCAGAAACCCGCCAGGGGTCTGCATACACATCATGGGAATGCTGAGGCTTCCAACATGCTTTAAGCGGTACGTCGTCCATATTTGTGGAAAATACTGCACAGCGGCCAGCGCCGCTGCCATGATGCCTAGGAAGTTGGCCCACCTGGTGAGATGGTCTGGCAGGGCAATGGTGAAGACGCCCGTGAGCATGACCACGACCAGTCCATGGATAACGCACACAAGCCCTACGCCAACAGCCGTTTGCCATTTTGGCGTTTCTCTGTCCAGTTCGTCAAAAGGGACATTGGCGTCTCTATACCTGAAGAAGATGAGAAAGAGCACAAGTCTGTTCGAGGTGTTAGCAAGCTACAACATTGAGTACAGCCTTTGTTTCGTAAAAGGATATCAAGAGCAAGAAAAAAGCTGACGACAAAAAGCCAAAATACGACGACGGGGCAGACTTCCATGGAATACTTACATCAAGGCAAAGCAAGCCCATTGCATTCCGAGTTGTGCGACACCCAGCAATCCTGCAGCGCACTGAAAATGGTCCAGCTCTTGACAGCATTGCATCGCCTCCCGCGATTGGGCTACTGTCAAGATATTGGCGAACCCAGAAGTAGCAGATGTCGTGCCGAGAAGCACGAAATAGGGCGAGATACCCTGTGCCGTACCCCGCGAAATGATGCGATAATGTTGCGGCAGATACGAGATCAACATTCCCACCAAGATCAGGCTACGCGCAATTTCAAGTCAGCAAAATTGTGTTGAAGGCGAAGGAATGGCTAAGGGCAGAGGGCTCCCGGCTGATAGAAATTGCGTACATGGAAATGACCAATTCCAAGTAGCGAGGGGTCCTGAGCGAGTCGCATTCAGCATGGTAAAGGGCCGAAGAGATTTCCATTTTGTGAAGCATATCCGAATACTCGTCAAGTGAGGCACTATGGGGGATATGGCGAGCAGCGTAATCTATGGTATCTGAATTGGTCGCGACACGACGATATGTGGCAATGGAGAGAAGTCGTTATAGAGTCCTCGAGACGCAGAACAGGCCGCGCCGGCTATCGTCAGGGCTGCAGGAACGAGGATTTGGGCGCACAAAATACAAGAGAGTGAGAGCGTCAATCCCAGCACCGAGTTGGATGACGGAGGGAACTGGCTTGTGCGGAAGGGACAGGCCGTGATGGAGCTAGGCGTGGCGCGAGAGCATAGTCGTCCAGCGCGATCGGTAGCAGAAGATTCTGCTTCAAAGACGAGGCCCAGGAATTCGCGCGTCGGGAGGAGGTTCACAGCGGTGGCGAGGAGTGGTAGTTGAAGCACGTTACGCAGAGGCGGGACGGCGAAGAGGGGTGAAGTCGGTGGTTGAGCTCGAGGAAGGTCAAGCCGCAATCCTCCATCTCCACCCCGGCAGCTGTGACGGAAGGAGCCACGCATGGCCCCACGTTCCCCTTGGCTGACGATGCCAAGGCCAAATTTGGACAAACCAACCACACGGAGTACCTACATGTACATATTATGAGTTCCCGGGTACCTTGTACATATGTAGGTATGTATGTATAATGTACCTGAGGCATGAAGCGGACGGAATATGTACCTGGTATGTACCTGTCCAGGGCCGAGGCTGAGGTTTCAACATTGTGACGTCTGCCTGGAGGTCTGGGACGCAAATTGCAATGGCCAACGCGCAAACAACAAGTGCGGCGATGTTCACGCCAAATTCTGGACAGACAGCTCGTCTAATAGACAGCTTAGATGGAACCTGCATCTCCAATTGGGATGAAGACCTGGAAGACCTGGTAGACCAAGAGGACCACGAGGATCACGAGGACCACGAGGACCAAGAAGAACGAGAGGGCATAGAGGGCACACAGGACGATCAGGACAAATATGTCAAGCAGGATGAGGCCCGCCCCGAGATGAACCTCCTCGCCCATCACGCCATCAAACATCCAGTCCACCCAGCAAACACCACAACCACCCCCATCTTCTACTCCTCAGCACAGTGGACCGCTGACGGCACCACCATCCTGATAAGCTCCTCAGACCATACCATCTCATCCTTCGTCCTCCCAGCCGATCTCCTACATCCCAACCCCGCCGGCCGGACTCTCCACCCTCAAGCCACCACGAAGCTCCCCGAGCCATCACAGACATTAGCTCCTGCACCATTCTTCTCCCTCGGCGAATCTACCTCGCAAACCTTCCTCGTCGGCTCCCGAGACCACCCTCTGCATCTGTACCATGCCTTTCCCCCCGATCTCAACTCCAGCGGGCCCCTTGCGCAGTACAAGCTCATCCGGCACGAGACGGAGCAGTACATCACGCCCGCGTCTCTGGTATGGCCCTGCCCTGGCACGCACTTCATCTGCGGCTCCGCAAACCGCCTCGACTACTTTGACGTATCGCGGCATGGCTCCGACGGGCCTGTCCTGACGGTGCCTACTATCCCTTCCAAGCGACACATCGCCAAGGGCCACGGCGTCGGCATCAAGGGCACTGTGTCTGCCCTGGCTGTATCCCCAACTGACTCCCAGGGGAGTGGTCTCGTCGCCGCAGGCACGCGAACCCGCTGGATGGGATTATACGATCTGCACCGCGCAGACGGCGCCATCGCAAACTGGCAAATCTCGCAGCCTGATCTTCCCGGACCAGCTGGGACAGCCTCTGGGCAAGGAATCGTGCAAGTTGTTTGGAGTCCCTGCGGTCGATATCTCGTTATTAACGAGCGTCGCGCCAGCGGCCTCCTGGTGTACGATATCCGAGGTTCTGGAAAGCTGCTGGCCGTTCTTACCGGCCGATTAGCGAATACGCAGCAGAAACTCACCTGCGACGTGTTTCAGAGCCAGTATCCGTATCACGCGGGGGGCTTTGAGGTCTGGTCCGGTGCACAAGACGGCTCCGTCATTGTCTGGGAGGACGTAGGCTTCAAGGCTGCTGAGCATGACCCTTCGTGGGCCTGGAACGCTCACAGCTCCCCAGTTTGTTCCACGATCCTGCATCCCAGCGGATCGGTTGCAGCAACCTGCTCAGGGGGTTGGGAGCATCTCAAGGATGAAGAGCAGTCCGGGACTGGGCTCAGAGGCTTGCACCAGGCGCAGACGTACAAGGTCATGGAGGAGTCGAGCCTAAAGCTGTGGTCTTTGCATAATACGAATGCTGATTCTGACGATCCTATATGACTACCTATCGTCTAAGAGATCCACGAACGACCATGGCGCTTCTCTCGATAACGGCTCCTAATGAGAGCTGCTTTATTGATTCCAGCACCACTTGCGACTGGTCATACCGCTACATAAGGCTCGTCATTTCCCTCTCAAATGTACCTTACAAGAATCAAAGCTATGTTCTCACCCCAGTTGTTGATGAAAAGGGGAGAGAAAAGGGAAGAGAAAAGGGAAGAGAGAAAGAATAATACAGTCCAAGTTGTTGAAGAGGAAAGAGGAATAAAAAGATACACAGCCCCATCTATTGATGAGAATTGGAAATAAAGAGAGAGAAAGGAAACAAGTATAGAGTTCCAGTCATTGATGGGAAAAAGACAGACAAGACAAAAATACACCTTTCAAGTCGTTGAATGCAAAAATAAGGGAGACAAGAAAAGAAAGTATAGAATCAAACAAAAAAGAGAACCGTTGCTTCGATTCAGGGTATGTCACCCAATTCACCCGCTAACGCTCGTCGCCTACACCTCAGTCAACGATCGGTTTCGCTTTCCAAAACACAAAGATAGAAGAGCAAGCAAGGAAGACGCTGGTGACTGGGGACATCAACAACGATGGATAATTTTTGATACCCTCGTTCAAGACGGTATACTCGTCACATCCAGACCAAATTGCGACTCCTCCTCCGATTCTGTTGCCATAGGATGCCGCCACCGTCACCTCTGCGTGGTCCGGGGTACGTCTCCGAGTTTTGAGTGTCCGCATCGCTGTCGAGATCTACTCCTTCCAGTGCGGAATTGAAGTCATGCGCGGGTTCTTCCGAGTCCCTCGTTAGCGGAATATGATCGGAACTAGACCGCCTATGGCCTGCATTTCGTCTCGAACCAGCTTCTTCCACAGTATCGAGACGGCGAGGCTGCTGTAGGGCATTCTCCCGCACAACGGTTTCTGTGCTGGGGCCTTCCGAGCCACGATTCATCGAGGGCGCATCAGCGAGGGCTCTAGTTTCGGTGACTTCTTGCCGCGACGTATATGGCTCGAAACGGAACTGGCCAGGTGTCATTGATCTACACGTGGGTTCAGTTCGTTGTCCTCTTTTCTCCGACCAAGGATCCAATTTCACAACGCACCTCTGATTCAGATCGGGTAAGCTTGGGCTACGAGGCTTCAATTTCCGATGCCAGAGCAAAAAGCCCAACACAGCTATTATGGAAATGAATACTATGCCGCCGACCGTCCCCCCTACGATAACAGCTGTAGTGCGGGAACTGCTACCTTGGCTGCTCGGAGTAGTAGCACCAGTCGTTGTCGACGGTTGGGGGTCATGATTTACTGCTGGGTAATCCAAGTCCGTATTGCCCACATTAGGGATACTATTAGTAGCCCAGGTTTTCGCCGTGTCGGATCCCAGAGCTATGGGCTTAGATAGAGGCGCGGGTGTGGCGGTCAGCTGGACGGTAACGGATGCAAGCTTCAAGACAGGCTGGCCAGGGGCACTTGGAAGGACAGTGGTGGCCAAGCCTGAAGCGGTGCCGCAGCCGTATTGGAAGTAGCCTCCGGCAAACATATTCTTGTAGCACACATTGCGGCCGCGACAGGTGAATATGTAAGGGTCGGCTACGGTTTGAGGACCACTGTTGCCATCGACGCAGCCGGTGAAGATCCCCCACTTACAGGAACCTTGATCCGGACAGCAGCCAACCGCCCCATGCACGACTTCAACGGCACAATGCGAGCCAGCAAGACAGGTGGCTTGAAGATGGGGATCACCTCCTATGTAACCACACACTCTGCCAGACTCTTGGCGCAACGGTTGGAGTGTCAAGACAGCAGCTGGCGTAGCAATTGCAAGGGCAAGTGATATTGGCGGCGAGGCGGTGTTAGGCAGACGCTGCGGCTCGGGGGAGTCTGTCTGGCGCGGTAGTACGTGCGATGCGACCATGGTGGATAGGATGAGCATATGCAATGCTAGCAGAGCCACCCTGGGAGGCGGCCTCTGTGTAATGAAGTGATTCGATATCATTTCGTCGATGTCGATGCTTTCCCCAGACCTCAAAGAAATGGTCCGAGGTAGAAGGATTGAAGGAGAGAAGGAGAGAAGAAGAGAAGAAGAGAAGAAGAGAAGAAGAGAAGAAGAGAAAAAGTAACAGTGTTGTATGTGTATGATGTGTACGGCAGCGGACCTGTCAACTCGAGTGAATACAGCCCTGGTCTGCTTATCCGAAAAGAAGGTAGATGCGACGAGTCGATTGTCTCATTGCTGACGATGTACGGACATGAAACATGGACATGGACCGTGGGCATGGATGTTGTTTGAGCGAGCACGGGATATCAACACGGGCCAAGACCAGATGACAGAACTAGAAGTGCCAGACGAGAGATAAACAGGCAAGCCGGCGGAATGACGATATGATACGAGAGGTACGAGCCAACGAGCCAACGAGCAACGAGCAATGAGCCAACGAGCCAACCAGTTCACCAGTCAACAACTGACGGTGGTGGCAACAACAGGGGAAAGAGGAATTGGGAACACGAGGCAGGAACAGCGCGACGCGGGATAAACACCTAGGAAACTTCACGAGGTTGCTTCTAGATTTTAAGCTGCGATGCGTTGAGCATCAGTCTGCGGTGGGCAGTACGACCAGCGGTCAGCCATAGATTATTAGAAAGTCACAGACACAGTACAGGCCCATGCTCGACTTCTCGCCTCGTCTGACGGCAGAGCCAGCAGAGAGAGCCAGCACTCCATAACAGCCGCAGCTGACGTTGGTCGGCCTTTTTTGGTATAATACATATCTATGCATCTTGTCCCATACGGTGTAGTTTTCCGTGAGGCGCGCCGCGGCAAAGACAAAGCTGCATATGCAATGCAATGCAATGCAGATACTTACGCTGTGCATTGCATGATGTTGCATGCCTTGCGCTTGTGTTCGGGTTTCTTTTCTTAGCACTTCTGCCGAAGTCTTGTCTTAGCTTACTATGGGGGTGTGGGGCGTTGAGGGTGTTGATTGGCTCGATGGCACTTGTGGCCGACTCTGTTTTTGGAAAAGTAAGCGCCGTTGCCGCCGTGCCGCTTCCTGAGCCGCTAACCCTGCCATGTGGCGAGTCAATGGCGACCGTTTGGATCGTTTCGATCTCGATCTTACTTGTCCACACTCGTCCACGGTCACACACACGCTGACTTTCAACGTCGCCTTGCCATCTGTAGTGTTCGCGTCTCTGTCTCGGATCGCCGCCGCCGTATCATCCGGTCCCGACGCTGACCCGAGGCTGAAGCAACGATGCCGCTCCGTCTGCGAATACGCCCGCCGCCTGGGCCGCGGGACATGAGTCCCATTTCCGCACGATATGAGTTTGATATGCCCGATATTGAGGACTCGGATTCGTTTTGTGTCGTTGTCGAGAAGCTTTCTCTGTTGGTGCTTGCCCCGTGTTTATCCTCAGACTCGCGAAAAGAACTTATTTTGTGAATGATTCCGGGGGGGGGGGGGTCGCAGAACCGACAGGAAATACTGACAAAAGAGACTGCAAGCTACTTTTCGGATGTTATCGAGCTACCGAGTACGTTTGAGCAGCTGAGAACCACGGAGGCGGGCAACTGTATCCGGGTGCTCGTGGACCACTTGAGCCAAAATTGCACGCATCCAGCCATTGTGAATGCCTTGCTGTATGTGCTCACGTCTCAGGTCTGGACTGCATGGCTATGAATCACTACTCGATCTCCCATGTCTTGAGAAGGTTTTATCGTGTCTGGCCATGGCTACTGATGGCACCTGCTGATGCATCCGCCCAACAGAGCCCTCAAGTGGCACTATGCTGCCCACAACGAGCACCTGAGTATTGGCGAAACGCGCTCCCACGCGTGCGAGATCACCGCATGGCGTTTCCTGACCCGTCTCTCGGAGAGACAGGCCGTCGAGTTTTGTCTGTACGAAATTCCCGCCGGAGACGCGGACCACGCCGGCGAATCAGTTCCCGCCGCCTCGGCATCGCATGATCAAGAGGCAGCAGCAGTAGCAGGAGGAGAACAGTCACCACTCCTTCCCCGAAGTGAATCCTGCCAAGATCCATTGCGATTCATGGCCACCAGAAGCGCAGGCCGGAAATCCAAGCTCCTGAGCTCCCTATCCCGCGCCGTGCACTCCAACGGCGTCACCGACCCGACCCTGGCATTCAAGAGCCTGAACGCGCTCGAGATTGCCGCCGTCGCCAACGCAAAGCGCTTCCTCAGCCAGCATATCGTCCAGAAGATCATAACAGGTATCTGGAACGGCGAGATTGTCTTCTGGAACACGCTGTCGGTCAACGCAGTCAAGAAGCCGCGCTACTATAATCCCCGGACGTCGGATCCGTTCTCGCGGCTGCGCGTCCCGAAATATGTCAAGGCCTGGGAGGTGCTCTTCTTTGTCGTCTTTTTGGTGCTGTATTATTCTGTACTGGTCACGCGAGATGATACGCGCCTTACCATGACAGAGGTTTGCCTCTTTGTGTGGATTGCGGCGTTTTTCTACGACGAGCTGAGCGAGTGGTTTGATGCAGGGTCTGTGTTTTATGCGACGGATATATGGAATGTTTTTGACATGATTATGATTTTGATTGGATTTGTGTTTGCAGCGTTGAGTAAGTGTCGTGGCGATCCGGACCCATATTCGTTTCTTTTTGATTCCTTTACCCTCCATGTTCCGTTTCCCCCCTTTTGAATTCCCACGCTGACATTTGGTGTAGGAATCATCGGGCTCGTTCGACACGACAACACCTTGAACGAGACTGCCTTCAATGTCCTATCCCTCGAGGCGCTATTCATGATACCGAGAATCTGCTCCATTCTGAGCATGAGCCCCTACTGGGGCACTCTTGTCCCGTGCCTCAAAGAAATGGGCAAGGATTTCGTCAAGTTCATGGTGCTCGTCGTCATTATCTACTTTGGCTTCCTGACGACATTCTCGCTCATCGGCCGCGACGTCTTCACCATTGGCCGCATGACAGTCGTGTTGACTAGGATTTTCTTCGGAGCCAGCTTCGTCGGATTCGACATCATGGACCAGATTGATCCGTTCTTTGGCCCCCCGCTCATGATCATCTTCATTACGCTCACGTCGATCCTGTTGCAGGGTTCGCTGACGGGTATGCTCTCCAATAGCTTCTCGCGCGTCATCACACAGGCCCGGGAGGAGTACCTCTATGTGTATAGCGTCTACGTCCTGGAAGCATCCACCAGTAACCGGCTGACGCATTTCTACCCGCCCTTTAACCTCATCGCGCTCGTCATCTTTCGTCCCATGCGCTACATGTGGCCCAGCCGAGGCAAGGTCCGGGCGGGACGTATTGTCCTGCTGCGCGCTACCCACTTGCCCATCGTGGGCGTCATCCAGCTGTACGAGATGTTGATCCGGCGCAACAAGGAGCACGTGGACCATGATGAGTATGCGGGCTTTCTGGGCCCACGGGAGAGTAAGAGGAAGAGCAGGTACCCTTCGGCGGGTGTGTATAGGCCTACCCCCTCGCCGGGTCGCAACCTACCGGCGTTGCCGCTGCCGCCATCGCTCTCGCAAGAGTCCACGCTGCAGTCCAAGGCGGATGGAAAGAGGCGGCAAAACGGCGACAAGGCGGAGGAGGCTGCAGCGGCGGCCGTGGAGGGCCAGCTTGCAGAGCTACATCTGAAGATAGATCAGCTGACGGCGTTGGTGATGGCGATGCAGGCCGGGCCTGAGCGCGTGGCGTCGCCAGCGGGGGATTGAGCTGGCAGTATTGGATTTTCTCACTATGCCTCACGACGGGGCAACGCGCTCAACGCGTCACTACGGAGAAAAGAGTAACAGCATGGTTTCTATTTTTATGCATGGCATGCATGGAAGCGCCCAGTGGTTCATGGTTCACGTGATGACGGGAAAGACAACAGCACCTCGCCGACACCGCCTTAGGCGTCTGACGGTGTAAGAATTCATTGCGAGCGGCGTGGGATATTTCTGTATGGCATGGTTATTGTATGTAGTGATATATCGGCCGATTGGTGTACTTGCATGATGATGCCACACGGAGATGTTATTTCCAGCCCACAGCACAAAGACCGGGAATGTACCTACGGCGTACCTATTCCGTATGGAAAAATGCATGATATGTACACCTGTATGTCCGTGACAGTTGCCGTCGGCCGAATCAGCGTCTCCCCGATGCGCTTATGTACCTACTAGTAACTTATGTATAATGTACCTTGGGTGCATACCTAACCTAAGGTACCAACGTACCAAAGCTCTATTGCCCCACACATCAGCCCATGACTCCATCGAAGACCTGGCAGACAGCTTTTTCCCCTCCGATCTCGGGACCCCTGGCCAGTATCGGCACAAGACCATAAATTCTGTGTTCAGTTTGAATTGAATGTACGTATAGACGGAGTATTACTCTGTTTACACTGAAGTTCCGACGGGTTTTAATCGTGTACCTACACATACATTGCTGTACCAGATGGAGTACTTTGCTGGTCTTTACTCTTACTTCTCCTCCATCTTTATCTTTCTCATGTTGTTTTCCATTTTCTCTCTTTAAGCGCTCCGTATGGTGGTTTTTTTTTTTTTTTTTTTTTTTTTT
>SRPQ01000028.1:0-75389 GCA_018360075.1 Claviceps cyperi
ACAACTTCCCCAACTGTAGCGCGAATGCCCGTTTTTTCTTCATGCGACCCCCCGTACTCAACAAGCTGAGAGTCATCACGTGGGCGTTTAACGTCATCGGCACCGGCACTAGATTCGAGTTCCGCCACAACTGCAACGTACCGAGTCCTGACAGGTGGACCGACATATTGAGTTCCGGCTGCTAGACCACAACACTGACCATCGTCCGGTGCGTCCTCTCCCAAACAAATTGAGTCATCACATGAGCACTCAATGGCATCGGCGTTAGTTTCAGACTCTGTTGCGACTTGACGTTCTCGAGGCGTGGTGTTCCGTAGTTGATGCAGATTAGCAGTGTCTTCGGCCGCAAGGTCAAAGGCAGGCACAGCGGCCTGAGCAGGAGCAGGCGCCTGAGCAGTAGCAGGGGCAGGGGCCGGGGCAATAGCAGGCGTAGGCGCAGGCGCAATAGCAGGGGCATAAGCGGGAGCTGGCGCTGGCGCAGGAACAGGCGCAGGAGCCGAAACAGGAGCAGAAACAGGAGCAGGTCGAGAAACGGGTGCAGCAACTGGTGCAGGAATAGGTGCGGGTGCAGGGACAGGTGCTGGTGCGAATGCAGGAGCGGGAACAGGAGCAGGAGCGAACTGAAAGACGTTCGCCTGCTGCGGCCAGTAGGCGTATCCCTGTTGAGGCACCGGCGGGAAGTGAACCTGATTAGGTTGGTAGTAATCCCAACCTCCTGAAGTCCCTTGTGCAGACATAGACGGTTGCGCTGGCACGGCCGGATCGCAAGGTCCTCCACAGGCATCGAACAGAGAACTGGGAAGTCCGTAGGCTCGGGACAACTCCTCGTTAGCCGAGTGGCCAAATTGCTGCCTAAACCACCCGTCAATAAGGCCGAGCCGGGCCTGCTGGGCCATCTGGCGAGCCATCTGTGCCTTGACCTCAAGACGATTGACGGCCTTCTTGACGGCGTGAATGGCCGACCTCAAGCTATCTGACGACAAAGCGCCCTGATCAATGGCCTCTGTCAGCAGCACCTTGTCTTGGAGACCAAGCACGAGGCGATGGACCCATTCACAGACGTTCGAGACCTCCAACAGCGAAAGGGGGGGCTTGTCCGAGGTCTCCGGCCGGTCTCTTCCGCCTCTCCCACGAAAGCTTGCAAGAACGCGGGCGTAGTAAGCGTCCAACGACTCGCCATCAACCTGCACAATATGAGGAATAGGACCATCATGAGCGACCGAGACCTCTGACTGGAACCCATAGTGGTCTTGGAGGGTGCTCCGAAAGAGGGCCAAATCCTCCGCGGTGGCGGTGAAGGCGTCCGCCTGTTCGACGATCTGAGACAGCAGGGGGTTGCCTCCAACGAATGTTGCTGCGTCTCCAACGATAGCACTGTCCAGGGCCTGGATCATGCTACTCGGGGGAGGGTCCTTGTTCCCATTGGCATGGCGGTAATCCCGGGTGAGTCTCTTCAACCAACCTCCGATATCTCCAGTGCCGTTGAACGAAGGGACGGACTGGGGGTGGGTGAATGGCAACGGTATGACAGCGGAGGCGACGGGAGCAGGTTCAGACATCGTAGGCAACTTGAGATCAAAAAACAGTTGCGTAAGACAGAGTATTGACTCGTCTTCGACCTCAGAACCAAAGGCGTGACACTCAGGGGAGGAAAGATCTTCTGAAGTCGACGAAGTCGGCGGGGAAGAGGACTCCAGGATGGCGAACAAAAGAGGAGCGAAACTCTGAGACCACGCGTGTGTGCTCGAGAAGAAAAAAAAAGGATTGACCACAAGTGTGTGATCCAAAGATGACGAAGACCACGAGTGTGTGATCGAAAGACGACGAGATCACGAGTGTGTGATCAAAGGAAAACGGTGAGGAGGAACCCCGAGTGTGTGGTCCGAAGACGATAAAGACCACGAATGTGTGATCAAAAGGACGATAAAGATCACGAGTGTGTGATCAAAGAAGACTGATGAGGAACCTCTGGGTTCCAGGATCGCTTAGGAAAGCGAATAGATTATCTCTCCTGGCGTGGTCGCCAGAAATAAAGGAGAGAACAGAGAGCAGAGAACGTAGGCCAGACACCCGCAGGAGCTGTGCTACACAATAAACAGAGGTCTGAGTAATAGACCGAAAAGACGATAGATCCCGCAGGACAAGAGTAGGACTCGACCAAAAAGAATGAAGAGCGTCCCAAGACTTCATTGACTATCTAAAAATGATTGTGGGAATCACCCAGTTCATATCAAGCAATACCCTTCATCCCCCAACCAACAAGAGTGAATGATGATTGGCTGACGAGGTAAGGGGGAAAATACAAACTTGCTCGCGGAGGTGCAAGGCCGAGACAATCGAGCAGCTAATCTCCGAAGTCGGCCCGTTTTCTACATTAGGTACAGTACACATGTACCAACCTCATAGGTAGTTCATGGACTCCATCGCATGAGGTCATGAACGAGCTCTTCTAACACATCAGACTTCCTCATTCACAAATAGGTGGACCAATCAGACGATTCAGCAGCAGATAAGTAGCAATTGTAAGGGAGACAAACTACCTTAGGTAGTCTCGACTACCTGGTTTCGGGCACTACCTTCATGGTTGGGCCATCAGGGTTCCAGCCTATAACATAAATGCCCCCGTCCCGCGAAAAAGTCTCTCGGCCAAACCCATCTTTGCTTACGCACTGTTTGAGTGCAAGTACCATCCTTATAGCATGGACAAACAATATGCTCCTTACTCACGACTCTTTCATACGGACAAGGTGTGCTCTGCTCACAACTTCCTCATATCAACGACCGCACGAATGCAGTCTCCGCTCTTCATAGACTCAAATGCAGAGTTCATCTCGCTCAGAGTCTTGCGGTGGGTAATAAACTCGTCGACCTTGAGAGAACCGCTCATGTAATCATCAACGAGGCTGGGAAGCTGGGAGCGGCCCTTGATACCACCAAAGGCACAGCCCTTCCATACTCTGCCGGTGACCAGTTGGAATGCTGCAGAAGCTCATTAGTAATCACTTCACCAGCAGTGACAGATTGAAGAGCATCCATTTGACTTACGTCGAGTAGAGACCTCTTGCCCAGCGGCAGCCACTCCAATAATGATACTCTCGCCCCAGCCCTTGTGGCAAGCTTCCAAGGCAGCACGCATCACGCTGACGTTGCCTGTACAGTCAAAGGTGTAATCGCAGCCGCCGTCCGTCATCTCAACCAACTTTTCAACAATGGACTGGTCCTTCAAGTCATTAGGGTTGACAAAGTGGGTTGCGCCAAACTTTTTGGCCCATTCCTCCTTGGCCGGGTTTACGTCGACGACGATGATCTTGCCAGCTTTGTTCACCACGGCGCCCTGAACAACGGACAGACCGACACAGCCTGCACCGAAGATGGCGATGTTCGAGCCCTCCTCCACCTTGGCGGTGACCCGGGCGGCCCCGTAACCAGTGGTAATACCGCATCCCAGGAGACAAGTGCGGTCCATGGGAGCTTCAGGGTGAACAGCAACGACGGAAATATCCGAAACAACGGTGTATTGTGAGAAAGTGGAGGTTCCCATGAAATGGAGTAAGTCCTTGCCTTTGCACTTGAATCGAGTGGTTCCGTCAGGCATCACTCCCTTGCCTTGCGTGGCTCGGATCTTACCGCAGAGATTGGTCTTGCCAGACTTGCAGAACTTGCATTCCTTGCACTCAGGCGTGCTGTATTGAGGCATTGTAGTTAGCAGGAACGAGCCGTATTGAACTGATGATCCAGAGAACAAGGAGATAGAGGTACGCACTAGAGAGCGACAACATGGTCACCGGTCTTGACGTTGGTGACGCCCTCACCAACGGATTCAACTATACCGGCTCCTTCGTGTCCCAGAACAATGGGGAAAGCTCCCTCTGGATCCTTTCCTGAGAGCGTGTATGAATCTACGGTCTGTGTCAGCATGCCTCTGCGCTTGCCGCTATTCGAACCACAGCACCGCACCTGTGTGGCAAACGCCGGTGTAGTAGATTTGAATCCGGACCTCATGCGCCTGAGGAGGAGCAACTTCAATGTCTTCGATGGAAAGGTCCTTGCCGGCTTCCCAGGCAACGGCGGCCTTGCATGTAATGCTCTAGTGATGGCGATGCAGGTCAGTCGGCGGTGTTGTCACTTGGTGAAGTGGGGTGAATGAGGCCTGCTGCTGGAGTCGCGTACCTTTCCCGCAGTATCGGACATGGTGTGGTTTAAGCTCCGAGATATGGACAGGCCAAGTGGCGATGGGAGGGTTGCAATGTCAAAGCGGCAAGGCGGTATCGTAGTTGGCGTACAGAGAGGTAGTTTAGAAAGGATAGACGGAGAGCGGTGTCAATGATGCCTCATTCAGGATGGAGTCGCGGAATTAAAGTCCGGCAAGCCGACGACGGTCGCAAGAGTTCTTGGGTCCAGGACTCCAGTGCATGAAACGGCCGCTACGCCACCGCCGAGCCACTGCAGTTTACCCCGCCCAGAGCTGTGGTTGGTTGGCCTTCTCTCCGTTGCTGTCGGCTTGAGACCCGAGATCCCGACCCGATCGTAGCGTGTCGGTGCACTCTGGTACACTCTGGTACGGTCTTTACTACCTAGAGCCGAAAGTCGTGATCTCATGACGCCAGGTAGGTCCATACTTCTGTGGCGAAGACAAAACGTTAACGACGATGCTGACTTGCTTCAACCCTGCAGATTAGGTATTTCATGTACATATCAGGTACACGTTGACACACCTAAAGGCTGCATATGTACCTACCTGTACATGTTGTACGGGGGCCTCCCCTATGCCACACCCTCTCGCGCACTTCGCTCTCGACGCGACGCGGTCGCGGCCGAGCAGAATTTCTCACTCTTAGAAGCCAATCTTCATCAACATCAACTTGCCATCAACTTGCCCGTCAAAATCATCAGTAACGATTGAATTCTGATCAAATTAATTCCTCAATTTCAACTTCATCATCATCATGTCTTTTGTGAGGAGCATAATCACCCGTTCCGCCCAAAAGGTCAAGTGACCAAGTTGCACGCCTGCAGCTTGATCGAGGTTATATAGTGCATTGTCACAGCGGCACAGACGGTACTGTACAGACCGTTACATCTTTCAATCCCTCTTCTGAGCTTCACGCCAACATGCTCATTGTCCCCTCACGGCACAATCCTTGACGACTCACGAGTATGATGGAGGGCAAATCCAAGATTTGCCTCTCTCTGTGCAGTTTGATAGTTTTGACGAGCTTTTTGCCTTCCTACAGCAATGGGATCTTCAGAAAGGAATGGCCTTTTGACAGGGACGCGTTGAGCATGATCGCATGATTGACGGGCACCTCTCCGCAATGTACGTCAGGATGCGTTGTGATCGTGGCTCTCAAATACCGTCTCAATCTATGGGTGTTCGTCGAAAATTTAGTGACCAATCATCGCGGCATTCGTGCTGTTTGGAATGAAGTAGAACAAGATGTTGCTGAAGAACGACAGTTGTACGGGGACGCAAGTCTGCAATAGGCAATTCATCAGAGGCACAGCATGCAGTTTTTTTGATTGAAATTGTGTGTTGTTTTGTGTCTGTGTGTTGCTGTTTCTGTCACAAATCCCAACGTGGTGTTGAGTGTGCGTAGATATCTAGCTAATTAGGAGCCCAAGTTCCAACTATGCAACCATTTCATGCCTTTAAGTTCGGTGTTGCGGTTATACACGTGAAGGTGATAACGCAGAATGGACCAGGATTTTTGGCCCCGCAACCACGACCAAGAATATCCCATAAGCAAACTTTTAGTGCCGGTTATCCCTGTCATCACAGTGCGGAACCATCCATTGCAAATACCATTATTAGTCTACTAACACCTAATCCCCTAGCTAACCCTAACTTAAACACTAACCATTAGCCCCCAACCCCTGAAGTGCGTTGGGATTTTGCACTGTGATGGCCGGCCAAAAGTGGGTTCAAATGAAAATTTCTTGGTTGTGGTTTTCTTGGTCATATCTGCGGGGCAAAAAAACCTGGTCCGGGTAGCGATACACGTGAAGCGATAGATCGCAGAGTTTCGAGGGCAACCGAGCTGCGCTAGCTGAATTCAGCAATGTCCCACTTTTTGATTGGCATATCCTACGGCATAAAAAGTTACGGCGAAGAATAGGGGTATGTACCCGTTGTACGGAGTACCACTCCTCGGCAGCACGTGCCCACTGCTGACAGGACAAGTTGACGGGTGAATATCGGCCCGCAGCACTTCGCTGTTCGCGCGAACGCTTGAGAGCTCCAAAAACACGACAGTCGCGTCTGCCAACTTTATGCAAAATGTCCGCTGCCACTCTTGGAGATAACAAAACCGTCGTACTCTCGTCAAACGCTCCCGCAATCGTCCTTCGTAAGGTGATTCGCCTCTGGAATTCTTGAGATCGATTCGAGAAACGTATGGCACGAACCCGACAACCTAAAATCGTCTAAAATTCCCAAGGCAGCCAGAGTCACACAGAAAGATGGCATCCCGGTTCATCGTCCCCGATTCCAGCCCGGCGCCATCGACGCCAGGCAAGCGTGCCGCTGATGAAGGAATGACATACTCTTTTATGGGCGACAATCCGTCCACTACGCCTGCGGCACCTCCAGGATCCTCGGTGGCGTCGTTCACGCCGGCTGGAGCACCCTCAGAATCATGTTTTGGCAGTTCCATCAGCAGCCAGCCCTTTAGCTTTGGGGCCAGCCAGCCACTGACTTCATCCTCTGCACGAAATCTGTTTGGACGGAAAGCGAGTACCAGAGTGCCACTCGGTCAATCCATAAGAGGGCGGGGACGACAACCATCGAGCCTGAGCCGCCAGGTGAACGTTACTGAAGAAGAGGAGGAAGCCGAAGAGGACGTAGACGTCGAAGAGGAACCAGAGTTACCACCGCACAGCCTGTTTAGGAAAACCAGACAACCATCGAATCGTATGGAAGATAGAGAGGAAGACGAAGATGCCGAGGGCGAAGACATCGAGGCAGAGATGTCGAGATACATAGCCGCCGACATAGAAGCAAATGTGGATGCTGAGGGCGAGGACGAAGAAATGAAATCCGACGACAGTGACGATGACATGTCTGAAGAATCCAAGGAACCGAAGGAGTCCGAAGAAGAATCCGGAAAAGAATCCGAACCAGAATCCGAAGTGGGAGACCTGTTCCTTAATTTGCGACACGACGATAGGCGTTATGGCGAACCCATGGTTGGAGAAGGCGACGATTTGATGATGATGAATACACCTGCAGCTACGGAGAAGGTGCTCAGAGAAGCACAGGACATCTTTCGACGGTCAACATCACAAATGAGTGGTTTCGCACGTAACAAACAGGTCTCGTTTGCGGCCATTGCCAGGGACATTTATACCCAGCTAGATGTCGCGCGAATCACGGAACCTCGAGAGTTGCTCCTTAAAACAGAAGACCTGGTGTTTCGGCTATATGACGAAGGGATTGGAGCAGAGGACAATGCGGAAAACTTGGATAGCTCATTAGCCAACATTACGTACCAACTCATTCAACTCTGGAACGACTACGTGGACCAACTGCCTCAACCCGAGGGCGAGGATTTTGCCACGATTGGACCCGGCCAGGACACTGAGCCTTTTGAGAAGGCTGCTTACATTGCTCAACTGATGCTGCGAATCCATCACAATCGATTTGAAAATGATGCGCATAACAGCAAGGCCGCTCCGCTGCCGGAAGTTTTGTTTGATTGGCAAGAGACCAGCCACTGCCTCTACCCCGATCAAGTCCGGCAAATCAGCCGCTTCAAACCAAGTCCGGCTTGCCACAGTTTGTACTGGCAAACGCTTCGCAACGCGCTCCTCAGGGGCGATGTGCGTGGAGCGTCTCAACTGTTGAGAATCGCTGGTTGGGAGAATGTCACCAAGGTGGGCCGACACGACAGGGCGTACACGGGCAAAGCTCTCGAAAACGTGCGCCGATTCGCGGACGCCGCTTGTGAGATACTAGACAAGTGTCCGGCCGCACGAGGTGACTGGGATATCTGGAATAGCAGCTGGACTATGTTCCGAGTCCAGGCACGAGGATCTCTCGATAAGCTGTCGCTCTTCGCAGAGGGCCGTGACTTTTCATCCTTGGACACTCACTATCCTGCAAAGCCGCAGTCCATCTTGACGCTGACCCGCAAGGCGGCTAGTCAGATTCCGTGGGATATCTACGAGAATTTGCAGATGGTCTATGGCATAATTCTGGGTAAGCAAGAAGCAATCCTCGATACTGCGCAGGATTGGTGCGAGGCTACTGTTGGCCTGCTTGGGTGGTGGGACGATGTAAGCCAGCGTCCCCAGATGAATCTCAGGCTATCCGAGTCGCGAGGCTTTGGGTTCGGGGCGTCTGGATTCGGGGCTTCTGGAGGAGAATTCCAAGATTTGGGAGGCTCGTTCAATTACGTTGATCGTCTTGGCGCAGTGTTCCGCATGGTTCTCCATTCGGACATGTGTCCGAATCCTGTGAATCCCGTCGAAGTCGCCATTGCTTCCTGCTTTGAAGGCAACGTAAACGGCGTGATTGGCCTACTCAGGATCTGGTCGCTCCCAGTCGCCTCCTCAGTCGCCGAGATTGCCTCGCTGGGCCAGTGGCTGCCGCCGACCGAAATATGCAAACCCCTGCCCATGGACGCGCTAGACATGGATGATCTCGCTATGCTGGGCATATCGCCACTGACAGAGGACGAGATCGAGGGCATCAAAGACACGACGCTGGTTGCATATGCGCGGGAACTGGCGGGGATTGAGCAATTATCTTCGCAAAGAGACGGCTGGGAAGTTGCGATCCAGGTGCTCGGACGGATGGATGTGCCACAAAAGTCGGAGGAGACTGTTGCAGACTTGCTGCGCGATCTACTGGAGACGTTAGATGCAAGTTCGGGGACAAAGGTCGAGCGGATGTGGAGGATACTGAACGATTTGGGCATGATTTCATACGCCGAGGAGACCGCTGAAGTGAGTGCTCTACAAATAGACAAGACAGGATAAAAGCCCTGGAAACACCCTGAAAAAGAAAGACGAAAGCTAACAATGACATGCACAGCACTTTGCCGACGTTCTTTCCAAAGAATCGCACCGATTCGGCGAGGCACTGTGGTACTACGCCCTATCACATCGACCCAACAAAGTCCGCGAGGTTCTTAACCTCCTCATCTCCTACTCGCTCATCCAATCCACGGCGTTCCCACCTGAGCAGGATCTAGACGCAGAACTGCGCAACTTGCTCCGAAAGCGAACCGAGACACTCGAGCGTCGTGGAAAACAAGACCTGGAAGCTGCCCAGCTCCTAGGACGAATGCTAAGCGGCTACGCGACTCTCCGAGCATTCTACGAGACGCGCGACGCCCAAAAGATGGAGGATCTTTCCGAGAGAAAAGCCGAAGCGGTCCGCAAACAAGCCGCAACTGCACTGGTGGCTGTGATTGCAAGCGCAGATGACAATATCCGAGGGGGCCTCTACGACGGAACACGCGATGCGGTCGTCAGTGAAGATTTCCTGCTAGCGCTACTAGGCGAGGCGAGCGTGTTTATCAACAACCGCCCGTGTCTGCTCTCACTGGACCAGATCGACACGGTGCTCAAGGCGGTGGAGGATCTGCAGACGGTAGGGTCACGGGTGTATGAGAGCTGCGACACTTTTCTCGGGCTGGTGCTTGCGTCGGGACAGGCTCTCAAGGGGTCTACACCGGCGGATCTGATGCAGAAGTCTACGATGGGGGCGTCGAGTTACATGCTGAGTGGGAGTTCTTTGCTGGCGAGCCACATGCAGCAGCAGGTGAGGGTTCCGGAGGGGAGGGCGAAGTCTCGGGGATGGGATTGGCGGAAGGAGTGGCAGGCGTCGACGAAGGGGGAGGATTTGTTGCGGAGGTTGCGGTTGGGGTTGTGTAAGGATTTGGCGATGTTGTGGCTGGAGGATGCGGATGGGGTGGCTCATTTTTGAGGGATGGGATGGGATGTATGGGTGGCTTCTGTTTTTGATGATATGATAGGACGGGATGGGCTGGGAGGAGGTTATGAGGGGACGGTAGATTGTGATGTAGTTTGGATTTTGCTGAGCTGGTGGCGCAATTAAGGAGTCTGGTGCGGTTTGTTCACACAAATGATGAATAGGATGTGAATGATGGACTTGATGGACTTGCTTGGTGTACTTGGAGGACTTGACGTATCGTGCGCTGACTTGTATACCTAGGCTTACACTGAATACATAGCACCAGCTTACGTGTCTCATACGAGCTTATGTGGCCCGTGTTAGCTTGTACCAAGCTGCATTGACTTGTAAGGATTATGCACTCACCTGACGTATGTAGGTATGTACATACATGCATACATTATGGACTGGGCAGTGGTATCGCAGTGGAATTTCTTCAAATTGGCCAGGTCTATACCTAACCTACCTAGGTAAGCCCGAGCGACCACCTCGCGACGAGCTCAACCAATCCCATCCACTCGATTGCTTATGACCCATCCCCAGTGCCCCATAAAACCATATGCCGGCTCCACGCGGTTTTGACTCTTACAAGTTTACGGCGGGGGCTGAAGCAGCCGCACGCTTACCGATTACGGAGAAGCCTTTGCTGTCCCACGTGCCAAATCTTTCTATATGTTCCAACTTCCTGACTTTGAATAGTGTCTTGAGTCCTTACTCTGCCTCCATCTCTTTCCCCGTACTGCATCTTGATGGTGCCGGGTTCGCTTGCACAGCATGGCCTCGATTGAATTGGTGAATCGCTCCGGAGGCGCCATGACAGTAAGACATGTTGCTTCTTTTCCTTTACTTAGGGCATCACTCAAGAAAACTGGTCTCTTTTCGTTGATGTTGCGCACAAACTAACGCTTGACAGGCGCTTCTCGGACGCGCCTCACGAGCCGCGACGGCTACGACACGACTACGCAGCGCACCAACCCGACGACTTCGACCGTATTCTAGCGCCGCGGCGCCTCTCCCTCGCACATATGAGAAGCTCCTGGCCAAGTACGCGCAGGTGCGGCGGGTAATGGGCTCGCGGCCCCTGACCCTCGCGGAGAAGATTCTGTACAGTCACCTGGACAATGTCGAGGAGTCGCTGCTGACGCAGACTGGAGACGGGCGTGATATTCGCGGGCAGGCGAACTTGCGACTCAATCCCGACCGGGTCAACATGCAGGATGCGTCGGCGCAGATGGCGCTGCTGCAGTTCATGTCGTGTGGGCTGGCGCAGGCGGCGATCCCGGCGAGCATTCACTGCGACCACCTGATTGTCGGATCTGAAGGCGCGGCGGCGGATTTGGCGGCGGGTGTGGCAGCCAACGGCGAGGTGTTTGAGTTTCTGGCATCGGCGGCGCGGCGGTACGGCATGGACTTCTGGCCGCCGGGCGCTGGCATCATCCACCAGACAGTGCTTGAGAACTACGCTCTGCCGGGACTGATGATGCTGGGGACCGACAGTCACTCGCCCAATGCTGGCGGCTTGTGTACTATCACGATTGGTGTGGGCGGCGCGGATGCTGTCGAGGCACTGGTTGGCGCGCCGTGGGAGCTGAAGGCACCGCGCGTACTGGGCGTCGAGCTGACGGGACGACTGGGCGGCTGGGCCACACCCAAGGACGTGATCCTGCGTCTCGCAGGTGAACTGACTGTTCGCGGCGGCACCGGATCCGTCATCGAGTACTTTGGCGAGGGCGTCGACTCTCTGTCGCTCACCGGCCAGGCCACCATCTGCAACATGGGTGCTGAGGTTGGCGCCACGACGAGCATCTTCCCTTATACCGCGGCCTCGGCCAGCTACCTGCACGCCACGCGCCGTGCCCAGGCCGTTGCCGATGTTGCTGCTCTCCAGGCTGCATCTCCGTCCGCTTCCGTGCCTCCTTTGCGCCTTCAGGCTGACGATGGCGCCGAGTACGATCGCGTGATTCGCATCGACCTCTCGACTCTCGAGCCGCACATCAACGGGCCCTTCACGCCCGATCTGGCCACGCCCCTCGGCCAATTCGGTGCCGCTGTGCGTGAGAACCGGTGGCCAGAGAAGCTCTCGGCCGCCCTGATCGGCAGCTGCACCAACAGCTCCTACGAGGACATGACGCGTGTCGAGTCGTTGCTCAAGCAGGCCGATGCCGCAGGTCTCAAACCCGCCGCCGACTTCTACATCACCCCCGGCAGCGAGCAGATCCGCGCGACGCTCGCTCGCGATGGCACCCTCGATGCCTTCCAGAAGGCTGGCGGCGTGCTGCTGTCCAACGCTTGCGGACCGTGTATCGGCCAGTGGTCGCGCCGCGACGCCGATGCCGTTCCCAAGGGCGCCCCCAACGCCATTCTCACCTCCTATAACCGCAACTTCCGCGGTCGCAACGACGGCAACCCAGCCACGATGAACTTCCTCGCCTCTCCCGAGATCGTCACCGCCATGGCCTTTGCCGGCTCCACCACCTTCAACCCCCTGACCGACGTCCTTGAGACCCCCTCCGGCAAGCTTTTCCGCTTCGAACCACCCGCCGGCCTCGAGAGCCCTCCTGTGCCCTTTGAAGCCGGCGACCCAGCCCTCGGCGTCGTCTCCCAAGACCCAGACTCATCCGTCGAGATCGCCATCGCGCCGTCATCAACCCGTCTCGCCCCCCTGGACCCCTTTCCGCCCTTCCCCAACGGCGACCTAACCGCTCTCCGTGTACTCGTCAAAGTCGCCGGCAAATGCACCACCGACACCATCTCCGCCGCAGGCCCCTGGCTCAAATACAAGGGCCACCTCCCCAACATCTCCACCAACACCCTTCACACCGCCCTCAACGCCGAGACCAACCAAGTCAACCACGCCCTCGACCTCGACGGCTCCCCCCACACGATCCCCGACCTCGCCCAGCTCTGGAAGCAGCGCAACCAAGAATGGCTCCTCGTCGCCGAACACAACTACGGCGAGGGTTCCGCCCGCGAACACGCTGCCCTCCAGCCCCGCTACCTAGGCTGCCGGGTCGTTCTCACAAAGTCGTTTGCACGGATCCATGAGACGAATCTCAAGAAACAGGGTGTTGTGCCGCTGACGTTTGCGCGGGAGGAGGATTATGATTTGCTAGGGGCGGGGGATGAGGTTTCTACGGAGGGCCTGTACGAGATGTTAAGGAATAAGGGGAGGGGGGAGGTGAAGATTCGGGTGAAGAGGGTGGGGACGGGGGAGGAGGTTGTGATTGAGACGAGGCATGCTGTTACAGAAGATCAGGCGGCGTTTATTTTGGCGGGGAGTGCGTTGAATTTGTTGTCGAAGAGGGGGTCGTGAAACGGGTTTTTTTATTTATCGATTTAGGCCTTCTTGTTTGTTTGGGAGGGTGTTTGTATTTAGAAGTCTGTCTGTCAGCCTTGTATCTCAAAAGTACTGAATCTGTCGGTGGTTGGAGTACCCTGGTCAGAAGGTCAAAATAGTCGTGTGGTGGTTGGTGTTGGAGAGTCTGTACTGTGAATATATCAATACATGTCAAGATAACGATGGTGCGTCTTGAGTCGCTCGTTTGATAGGCATAGGGGTGTGATGAGGGTTTAGGCAGCGACACAAGACAGAGAACCATGCATATAAATAATCAATTTCACAGCAGCACGCTTCCATCGATTCATTGCCCATCAATCTCATTCCCATTATTCATCATTCGTTATTTGCCCTTACCATCAGCACCCATGCGCCCATCGAATCACGCCAATTTGATGAAGTATTGACTTCCTTACCCGCTGTCTTCATATTCAGTATTGCTTCATCTGTATGAAGGAACAAGAGAATAAAGAGGCATACATTCCCGTTGTAAACTGCTACATCGTACCATATGCCATTGCATAACAATAAGTATTGGAAAATAAAAGCCCATGATGGAATTGATCAACGAAATTCGTGTTGAGTGCCTTCATGTGCTCTGGTTCAAATACTTATGATTACAGACAGGCATGCAATAGGACAGAGCATCTTACGACGAAGAAGCTGGACGGCCACTCTCTTATTCCGTCATGTAGGCAGGCAATGCACTTACTGCGTGAGGCATTCTGAGCACCACCAAAAATATTTCCCTGCGTATGACTGTACCCTCAATTCACCTCTTTCTCTCCTCGTTGCACATCCCCAGCATACTGATCGTCCGTCCCTAGGAACCAAGGCACTTTCTTGTGGCATGCATGGCTTTAGAGTTCTACCATTCTTCCTTGCAACTCTCAGAGTCACGTAGCGCAGCTTCTCGCCTTTCTTGATCCTGCCGGAAAAACTCACACGCCTTCAGCCACGCAGGATTTTGTCGGACAGAGTCTGGTAGTTCGTGCTCTGGAACATCGCCAAAGTCCAGCGCTCGAGAGCACACCCACGGTTGCGCATCTCGACACTGCGGCAAAACCGCCTTGCCCTTTCCTCTCCTGGGCCCTTCTCTGGCCTTGCGTTCCCGCTCGCGGTCTTGCTCTCGTTCCTCTGCACAGGCCTGCAGCCATCGCAACCTGCCAGAAACGTCGCCAAACCAATACTTTCGTCCAGGACGGCATTCAATCTCGGAGACTTTGCGTTTGTACCAAGCGGCGGATTTCCTGTGCGTCAAATGGATGGCTGGATTCGCGTAAATGTACAGCCTCTTCTCTTCTGGCCTTGAATTGTTAGGCCTGCTCTGTCTGCGCGGTATTTGGACACCGGATGGGGGTCGTGCTGCTCCAGGTTGTCCATAGATGGCGGCATCAATATCCATTTTAGCCGGTGCACCATGGGGCCTTTCGCGTACTCTATTCGACGTATCAGTCATCCCTTGACGCTGAATGGGATGTTTGAGTATGCTCTTGGTGATCTTGATTTCGCCACGCTTCGGGATCGCATCTTGGATGGCATGTTTGAGTTCGCCCTTGACTTCGACACGCTTCGGGACCACATTCTGTACAGCATCTGCATCTTCTTCAAGGTCCCGTTTCCTTTTCTGCGTCCTTCTAGCGGCACTAACGCTAGATGGTTCAATGGTCTCCATGGAAAAAGTGACCCGGCCAAAACCATGGTTGAGCGCGACCGTGACATCGTCTGCGTCCGGCTCAGATAGCCGAGGAACTGTATAATTGACAGACTGTGCCACGGTGCCTTTCAATTCTGTCGTAGCCACTGTCAGCATTGCTGTCATGTCAGTGGAGACGTCTGCAGAGAACACTGATTGTGAAAGCGAGGAAGACTTCATGTCTGCAGCTACGGATGAAGAGGGTTCGTTGCCTTGAACCAAGGTGACCATCGTTGGGATAGTAATGCAAGGCAAGCAGACTTCATCAGTTGTGTCATCATCCTGTGTCACCATGACAGCAGCAGCTGTGGGAATAGAGCCATTCTTGCTGTTGCGTCCACGCGCTTGTGGGTTGTGCTGGGTCGTGGAGGTACGTGAAAGAATTGACGAACGGTTGATGCTCTTGTTCCGGCATCTTAGACGAGGCTGTTCAGGAGGTTCCGGACTAGACTCGATCAAAATACGGTCGTCAATGGCTGCAGAAGCAGTGCCCTTTCCTTTGTTCCAACTATACGCAGCCCCATGTTTGATGCACCTGTCCCGGACGCTTGAACGAGGTTGCTCAGAAGACTCAGGACTGGACTCGATCAATATGCTTTCATAGAAAGCTGTGGGATCAGTGCCCTTTCCGTTATTCCGCTTATGCGCAGCCCAATGTTTGATGCACTCGCTCCTAACGCTTGGACGAGGTTGCTCAGACCCCGGATTGGACTCGACGAGCATACTTCCTTCTGCGTTACTGAAGTCTGTGATTTGGTGAACCGACGGAGGAGGCTGTGAAAAGGCGGGAAGCGTTGGCGATTGGAATTCTGTAATCTCGCCAGGTTCTGGCCTAGACTGGCAATTGACAGCGACAGCATCATTCTGCACAGAGGACGGATATTCAGATTGAGGTGTTTCATGATGAAGCGATGATGGCCCATCGATTGAATGAGCATGGAAATAGTTGACCCGATTCACAGAGGAACCCTGAGGCCGACTTGAAGCTGGCAAAGACTCGTTGGTGAAAGGACGCCAAGATCTGCGCCTAGAAGCCCCTTCTTCTGCTGGAACTGTTGGAGGAATTTCCCGTCCTGAACTGCCGAGTGTCGCATTGCTGGCTTGAGTTTCTCCGGGTAGTGTGATAGACGAAGCCGCTCCTGGCGGCACTTGGCTATTCATGCTCCTGGACTACATGCTCTCATACACTTGAGCTCAACGAGCCTCGGCTCTCGTGAGTTGGTCTGCCTGCAATGATACACCGTGTTAGAAAAAGGTACTGAGGAAGTATTTCCATGCACTATGTGTTATTGTCAAGGGACAAAAAATCGCGTCAGATCTTTTCAGTTATGTATTGAGACTTCAGATGGAGGGAACAACGGTTTCTGACCCGCTTCCACAAAGAAGCTGGAGCAAATCCCACTGCTTGTTTGTCACGGCCTTTGGTCTTTGACCCGTGGCGGGACTTTGAGAATCAAAACTCCGTTAAGCGACCAGTGCTTGCTATGTTCCCTCTCCGTGCAAACAGCCAATCTGGACTTTGCCCATGATCTGTCACATATGAGAGAGGGAACCGAGACAGCTGCTGCGCCAACCTTTGCAGTCAACAGCATGAACGCTGTCAAGTAAGGAAGGGTTCAGAAACGCAGGAGGTCGCCGGTTGGTCAGACCTTTTACCATATGACATCATTCGCGACAGAATTTAGGACACACTATGCGGTCAAAAGCTTACCTGCGATGAGTCAAGCAAGGTGACAGGAAAAGAAATAGGCTTTGAAAGTAGGGAAAAATGAGGAGAATATTGATGATAGCATGTGCGTCGAGGCGAGTGCCTGTGCCACTCGTACGGCGAGCGGGCCATGGAATCAGGTTCGGTGCAACCTGTCCAGTCTTGAATGTCGGCGAGGCTTTGACCGAGCAAGATGAACGAAATTTGAAGGACAGAAGCGAAGCATGTAGGCAAATTGGAAGCTCCAGAGCGTGCCGTTGGTGCCGACGTGGCCGCATCTTCCTTTTGAGTGCTTTCAATATTCATTGTTCAAAATCAGTGCCCGTCCAATACAGAGTTCAGAGGGCTGTTGCAATGCCAAGAACTGTGCCAAGACTACTCCTACTCCGTATGTGCATAACTATACCTACATACATAGGTATGTATATGTACCTACCTACCTCCTAAGGTATATAGGTACCTCATGCACATGCCGAGGCGGCGCGGCGGCTAGAACTGGTGGGGCATGCAACGTGCAAACACGTCAACGCAAACCACTCACGACTCCACGAGACGCATTGCAAATGGATGTTGCGCGTTTGTGAGCTGCTTGTTGGCAGCCAGCGCCGAAGACGGCTTTGTTCCATCTCTTCTGAGGCCGCGTCCGTACGACCTGGATCGGAATCGTATCGGCTCTGATGGATTTCCTCAAGAATGCCGTGGCGTCTGCCATGGCATCTGGCCCTCCTTTTCCCTACAACTTTGGCGACAAGGTGGACATTGATGAGTCGGTCTTCACGCTCTACAACGGCACGAAAAGGGTATACGCCGCAACCTTTTCTCCATGTCCTTATCAGACGACTCGGCGCTAACAGTTTCGCACCAGGAGGACGGATCAAACTGCAGCATCTTCTCCTTCGACATCACGACTAGTAGGGGCGGCCTGCCCCTCGCGAGAAATGCGCTTAAGAAGTTACGGACGATGCGACATCCTGGTGTCATCAAAGTGTTCGACACCGTCGAAGTCAGTGCGCTCTGCCAGCTTCAAAGTGCATGGTACTTAGATTGCTGAATTCTTTGTTGGCTAGACCGAAACGTACATCTATATTGCCACGGAACGCGTTGTCCCTCTGCGGTGGCACGTCAAGAGAAAGAGCCTTGCGCCCGAGACGATCAAATGGGGTCTGCACAGTGTCGCGGTGTGTAAAGACTGAGTACGGTCCTTACTTCCTGGGCGCACTTTGCTGATTGAAAAGCGCAGAAAACCGTCAAGTTTATCAATACGGATGCGTCGTCTATACATGGTAATCTCAAGGTGGGATCCGTGTATACGTCAGAAAGCGGCGAGTGGAAGCTTGGTGGGTTTGAGGTCCTGAGTAGTGTGAAGGAGGACGAATCCGTCATATATGTGAGTGTGCCTGGAATTTATGGTGCTGTCTTGGTGGCATCGTAGCTGATGGTGACGTGGTCGCGAAAGACATATGGAAGTATGATTCCAGACTCCGCTCGATATGCGCCTCCCGAAATTGCGCGAGGCGGTTGGGATTCGATAAAGAAGAGTCCTCATTCCGCCATAGATTCTTTTGGTTACGGTGTTTTGATATTCGAGGTGTTTAACGGCGAATACAACAGAAGCGACCAAGCTGGGCAGACTAAAAATATTCCTCCCACCATGCATTCGAGCTACAAGAGATTATGCAACGCCAATCCAAAGGCTCGAACCAATGTTTCCGCTTTCCTGGACCAGGGCAATCGGTCGGGTGCGTTTTTCGACAGTCCGCTCATCAAGCTGACCGAGGGCATCGACAATCTTGGAGTGAAAACTCCCGTCGAGCGAGACGAGTTTCTCGAGTACGCTACCATCCGAAACCTTCAGATTCTTCTCACTGTTTCTTTGTACACTCAAATGTGAGATGAAGACTGACGGACCGGTGATACAGTGACCTGGACCAACTCACTGACGACTTCCCCGAGGAATTCTTCAAAATGAAGGTTCTCCCTGAGCTGGTAAAGTCGGTGGAGTTTGGCGGCGGAGGCGCAAAAGCTCTCGCCGTCATTCTTAAGATTGCCGCCAAACTTTCCAGCGATGACTTCGAGAGTCGTATCATACCCTTTGTTGTCAAAATGTTTGGAAACCCCGATCGCGCCATACGCGTCTATTTGCTGGACAGCCTGCCCATGATAATTGACAGGCTGCCTCAAAAGATCGTGAACGACAAGCTTTTCCCCCACATTGTGAGTCAAGAATCGAGATTTTTCTTAAGGCGCATGATGTTCCTATTTCCTTCATCGTGTCGCCATGCTGACAGAAGTGCTATATCTAGGCAACGGGCTTTACAGATTCCCAACCGGTGGTGCGCGAACAGACACTCAAGTCTGTGCTTCTTCTCATCACCAAATTGTCCGACCGGATAATCAATGGCGAGCTGCTCAAACAACTGGCCAGGACCGCCAACGACGAGCAACCCGGGATCCGAACCAACACAACCATTTGCCTTGGTAAAATTGCCAAGCATCTAGGATCAGCATCAAGATCCAAAGTTCTCATTGCTGCATTCACAAGATCCCTGCGAGATCCTTTCGTCCACGCTCGGAACGCCGCTCTTCTTGCTCTGGCCGCCACAATTGAGCACTTTAGCGACGAAGATTGCGCCACGAGAATACTTCCCGTCGTGTGCCCTCTGCTGATTGACAAGGAGAAAATGATTCGAGATCAGGCTAATCGCACTATCGATTCGTACCTCCAGAAAGTCCGAAAAGCGGCATCAGAAATGCCCGATACGGGGTTGACCCCGCAACAACAAACAGCAGACGGCCAACCGGCGAGAATGAGCACACCGCAGCAGAGCGCATCGGCCGGCTGGACCAGCTGGGCGATATCATCCTTTACCAATACGCTGTCGACTGCAGCAGGCGACATGCAGATCGCCAATGGTGTTTCAGGGACTAGCACACCAAAGCCCAGCCCTTCACCTGGACCAGAGATCAGCAATAGACTACCAAGCGCTTCAGCGTCGTCGTTGCATCGAAAAGCTGTCATTTCTCCTCCGCCTACCGCATCTGAAATCTCGTCACCCAGCGGCGCAAGCGCCTTGGCAGATGCGTTCTTCCAAGACGATGGGTTTGACAATGAAGTAGGCGACGCCTGGGGCGAAATGAACGAGGACGATGAGTCGATACAGCCCGCCGTCAACTCGCAGACCAAAAACAAAGCCTCGGCCATGGCCGTGCCGTTTGCAGATGATAGCAGCGAACCAGACTTTGCAGGATGGTTGGAAGCGCAAGCCCAGAAGAAGAAGCCTGGGTCTTTATCGAAACCCCTGCCAAAAGGCCTGTCGAAAACGACCACCGCCGCCAAAAGAGCCAACACGACGAAGCCACCTGCCAAGACTGCGGCTAAGCCAGCGGTGGTGAAGAAAATCGACATGAAGCCAAAAGATGTAGATGATGACGATGCATGGGGCGACGGATGGTAGTGCGAACCAGGAAACATTGCGATATTGGTGCAATAACGGTTGGATCGTTCTACCATGCCATTTGAGATGATTCATCAGGGGGAGATTCCACGCAAGTGGCAAAGGCCTTCTTCTTAAAAGTTTTTATTTTTTTATTTTTTGTTCGTATTTTATGTCTTTTGATCGTTGTGCCGACTTTTTCTCTCTTATCTTTTTGTTCTACGTATTTCAGGGGAAAGCCGGTTTCTAAAGGCCTTGTACGAAGTCGGTACATTGGCAGTTGTTTGTCTGGGCAGTTGGGATGGCACTTTGGGTCGTGCCACTCATGCATGTATTCTCATAAGCAATGCGACGCATCCGATCTATACTTGGAGCGCGTAGCAAAGCAACATACATATTTTTGTTAGACATTTCCCATCTTGTTTTCAAAGAAGGAGCACGAGATTGCAAATTGCAAAGCCGACTTATTGGCTGAGTTCACTGATCACATCTACCGGAGTGGGTACAGTACTCCGTAGGTGTGCGGCGTACGAAAACCGAGGCGGTGAGAACTCTACCCCACCTTCACGCTCCCCTCAGAGGCAGAAAAAAAAAGGTCCAGAGCGACAGAGCCAATTCCAGACAGATAAGACGGACCATCATCAACAACAAATCATCAACTTCAAACGACGCTGCTTCAGTTGCCGAGACGTTCGCGCAAAAAGAAGAATCCTAATATTAATCTCGCACGAATACAACCCCCTCGCAGCCATGGCCCAAGGCACAATCAAAACCTCCACCAAAGCCAAAGCCCCCAAGGCCACCCACTCCAAGAAGCAGGCCTCCAAGGTCGGCAAGAGAGGCACCAAGCCCAGCATCGACAAGGTTCACAGAAAATTCACGGCCGGACTCACAGCCAAGACGGAGGCTCTGCTGGGCGAGAGGGCGGGCCATCTGGAATTGATTGGCAAGGGCAAGAAGGGCAAGGATAAGAAGGCGACGCTTGGAAAGGGAGGTTCGAAGAAGTTTGGTTGAGAAATTTGGGGAGATGAGGTCGGTGGGCATGCTTGTTCATTCTTCTCTTTGCCGAATGAAGAGAGACGTGATGGTTTGAAGCATGAAGGCGGAGTTCTAGGCGTATTTTTGTTTTTGCATGCACCGCGCCGGTTCGTGCGGGGAGGGGATAGGTACGATCCCATCTAATCGAACAAGTTCTTCCGATCTGCACATGGTTCCTCAACCGTTTCTTCTTTCTTGTCTTGCACTCGCTTAGGCCTTTCGCAAAGAAAGACCAGATGTCTCCCATCGCATGATCAGCTACGCCCTCGACATTCCCTCTTGGGCACAAACACGACCCGCCTCCTTCTCGTGTCCACGGCAACGGCTTGATGTGTCAAAGAGCGATCGCGTACCGAACCCGGACTCGAGCGAGGCAGTCAGAGCTCTTTTTGAGCAGTGAGATGGAGACGGGAAGGTCATTCGACGACGTCGAAGATGCTCATCAGCCCACCTTCTGAGGTATTCGTTAACGCTGGAGAATCCTGCGAAATCTGAATACAGCTCCGGTCCCCTAGATCACAAAAGCCCATGACTCAGGAGATTCGACACATGTGTTCGTTTCACTTCAGCGCGACTACAGGATCACGACGAACCACTGGTCAAGCATTTAGATTGGCAAGATCTCATCTGCTTCCTTTTTGGTCGCCAGTCGAAAACACTGTAGCAGAAGCAACCATCAGAACATGTATCTCGTCAGCGAATATTGTGATACCAAGCTTGGAAGGAGAATCTCGAGGAACTGTTCAAGGTATGGTGATTTGAAGATAGGCTATAGACGTAGCTCTGAAATATTCAACGAACTGAAGATATCTCCAGATCATATTCTCTGAAAAAGATCGACAAAGCAATCGCAACTGGACTGTAAACGAGTCTGGGCCTTCCAAACGCCCGATGAGAAAGTTATGAGTGCGTGCGTCAACATAATGGTACATGAAACGTCTATATCATCGATCGTGGTATGGGGAGTAGTTACTCTGGCGAGGAGAAAATCTGTGAAAATCACAATTCGTGACCAAAACACCGAAAGAAAGGAGTGTAGTTCCGAAACATATCAAGTAGCTTCGCTAGAGAGACTTCCCACTATAAAGAAGACACACGAGGCTTGCAGCAAGATACATACAGGTGAATGGATGTGCATATCTCAGTCAACGTCTATGTAATAGCCGTCAGGGAAACTGATGTGAGAGTAGCATTACTGAAGTATGATAACCCCGAGCTGTATCTCATTTCTCAACATTCGCACAAATCGTGCTACAGCCTAAAGAAGGGTGAGGAGCTGGAAATATACAAAAAGCGTATGTATATGCTGCACAGCAGTTGATATCTTACAAATAGGTACTCTGTCGACGGGCTGTCAAGTCGGCGTGCCAAAAAAAAAAAAAAAGCCTCGCTTCGTGATTTCAGCGGTAGTTCCTTTGGACTCAGTCAGGCCTGATACAAGCTCCTTTCAACCTCACATGGAATGACACTACTGAAGCGCCACTGCCACACCACAAGTGAGCAGCAACCTTCATGACCCCTTTGAGTCCTATTTCCCAGTCTTGACGGCTTTTGTGAACTCCACGATCTGTCCATGAAAATGAAATTGCAAGCTTGCCGCCGGGAGGGGGCCGAGGTTTGGAAGGTCCTCGACACTCCTATGTCCGACATTGGTAATTGGAAGAATACTTACCTCACTTACCTCTCGCGAAAGTTACAAAAGACCATGGAAGGGTCGACCATCTGAGGCGATAGGTGTGGGAGATTGATTGCCGACACCTGTCGAATGGTATCCCTTGTACTTCAGCGCTTGCCCACGTGGTTTCGAGATTCTGTTCTGGTTCTGATGGTACGAGGCGCTCCTCGATGGCAACAAGACGAACTGCAAGACATTGGCCATGATTACGGCTGCAGCGCTGGAGATTCAATTTCAAACTCCACAGGAGAAGAAGTAGGCTGTATTGTGTCTGCAGTTGCCTATTCTGGAACACCATTGGGCCGTTTTGACTTGTCACTTGTCCCTGCCATAACTTTTTGCCGTCACCTTTTGGCTTGTCCTTGAGGCTTGCCGTAGCTTGCTGCAAATAGACGTGACGAGAGTCATTCGCAGGAAATCGCGAATCCCAACTTTGATGCCAGCGTATCTATAAATTGGTGGCGATGCGCCTCCGAAACCTATCTCCCACTTTCACTTCAAATAAATCCATTTTCAAACGAGACCATGATTCCTCCTCTATCCTACGCCGGCTCTCGTCTTCTTCCCATCCAAGCTTACATGAGAATGGCCTGTGTACTAGACCAATAAGCCAATCTTCCACATCTGGTGCTGAGCCTTCCTCTCTTTCCTCATTCATGCGCCTTCTGATCGACGACAGGTTGCGCAAATCGTCGGTCTCGGAGCCTTCCAGAAACTTTCGCATGGCGCGAGTACGCGCCAGGAAATAATCGCTTCCAAGATTCTTTGAAAGCGGGCTGCTTACAATCACGGACTGAAGGAACTCACTCAGCCTTGTGGCTGACCTCTTTTTCATTGAACAGGTACAGCCAATGCTTCTCGAACCGGACTGCGAACAACATAAGAGATGATAAATCGTGAACAAAGATTATTGCTTGAAAAACGAGACGTTCGAGGTGGAATTATGTGGAATGATGGCTGCTCTTGATGTTTTTCCAGGCGCCCCTTGGCGGGCCTTGGGTTGCTGGCAGAGACCATGCGTACACACAAGCCAAATGTTCTTTTCCTCAGCTTTTCCTTGAAACTCCACATTGGTTCGTGAGCGTACAACACCAACTTTTGCACATGCGTCTACCAGGTACATAGATAGGTACCTACATACATACCTACATAACTTGAGAATGTAGAGACCCGCCTCCAGGTAAGGTTTGAACTGCAGCTGGGGGGGGGGGTGCCAGGCAAGAGGTCTGCGACTCTGCGTAGTATGGGCAGGATCAAATTCGTGAGCACTGAAAAAGTGACTCATGCTCATAGGAGCAAGTGGCACGGTCGACTCGGACTCACTTTTTAATGCAGACCCCTTGATGAGCCATGTGGTTTCCAGAGATTGTGGAATGGTGTAGACCGAATCTTTAATGGTATCAAGTTGATGCTTGTGGAAGAAAGCTCCCCATCAGAGAGCAGCCATCTAATTATGTGCATGCGGAGTAAAAGCTCGATCGGTACTGCCATGGATGATGGAGCTGGGCGAGATTGAGAGAGGGGGAAATACAACCTTTCCAGGCACCGAAACAACATGTCCACCCCGCTTCACCCCAGCGGTAGGGCTCTCCAGCGAGACCTTGCCGCCCAGGGTGTTCTCATACTTGACAATCGTGGACACCGTCTTCGTATCCCCCGGCACAGCTTGCAGGGTAAGAGTCAACTTCTTGCTCTGGGGCTCATACGCAAAGCTCGTGATGACACCGCTCTCAGACGTGACAGACAAGCCCATGGCAGCAACATAGATGGACCGACGGACCGTGTCTCGCGGCTCAACGACAATGACGTCGTTGTTAGAGGAGGGCACCACGTTGCCGCCCATGGAGATCCAGCCAAAGTGGGGATGCTGCACGAGCCCATAATCACACCGAGGTAATTAGGACCGTAGTCTCCAGAGTAGCCATCCCACTTGAGCCTGTTGGGGAAAGAGTGGAAGGCGGTAGACGCGAAGCCCTCAGGGTTGATGTTACTGAGGGGACCCATGATACCGCCGTAGCCGACCCGGAGATCGTACAGGGCTGCTGCGCTGGACGGATCGCGGTTGTATTTGTACGAGGTGAGCAAGGGGAGGGCGTTGAGCGAAGAGCCGTAGTGGTGGATCATGCGTTCGAGCAGCCCGAGCTTGCCGCCGTAGATGAAGTCCCAGTATCGGCGGGCGTTGCCGTTCCAGCCCCAGTGAGCGACGGTGGGCATGTAGCCACGGATGGAGTTGAGGGCCTTTTGCTGCAGGGCTTCGTTGGAAAAGTACTTGGCCCACGCGAAGACGGGTTCTTGGCCGGTGGAGTCCCAACCCATTTCGCTGCCAAAGGGGCTGGATCGGCCGGCCCATTTCTTTGTCCTCTCGCGCATGACGTGCGTCATGCTCTTGAACTCGGCGGTCATGTTCTCTACCTTGAGGTCCTCGAGGAGGTGTGTCCAGATCGTCTCACCCATGAGGCCGAGATCCGCGTAAGTTGCGACGGAAGTCCCGTCTGAGTAAGTGACTTGGGACGCCATGACGGTGTGGTAGGCTTGGTTCAAGTACCAGGATGCGGAGCGGCGAGTGAGAATCCCGGGCGAGACTCGCTCGGCTCGGTAGAGACTGTAGTAGACGGCCGAGACGTGCACATAATCGTATGCTCTCCACACCGAGGACGCATCCGTCGAGTTCCACGATACCGACCAGTCCGGGGATGGCGAGTATTTGTAGTTGGGCATAACCTTGGGGTCGTAGAAGAATAGACTACGCTTGACGCCGTACGGTGTCTCGCCATCTTTTTCTTGAAGGTTGCCCCAGATGGCCGTATCTGCCATGAGCTCCAGCTTTGCAATCTCGGAAGCTTTATATATTCACCATCTTTTGCTTCAATGCACTCATTTTTATATAAAAAGGGTAAAGGTAAGCTTCTGGATGCACCGACGATTTCAGGAAGATGGCTTCGTGTATGGAACCTGCCTCATCGGCAATACCAGCGATCCAGACTCGATCCTCCTGGGTGATTTGCGCCCCGGCTTCTTAGTCGTAAGCAATGATGGAGTTGGTCCGGTTAAAGGGATCATTCGCGTCGCTGAACCAGGACTTGGTCAAAAAGAAGTTGCTGAGCTTTGACGCCAAGTCGAGGGTAGAGCGCGTCACGACATAGTGCACCGTCTGCGTGGTCTCATCAGCGTACTTGATGGTCGCCCGAACACGTCCCAGAGCGGCCGAGGACGCAGTCACCGTGTATGCCTCCCATGCGGAATTCACTGCAGAGGTACGTGTGAAGGTAAGGGCTCCAGCGGGCTCCACGTTGATAGCGCTCACGCGGGACTTGTGCTGCAGGAACAAGTTCGCAGTAAGATCGTGAGGAACAACATACCCGGGGATTCCGACAGCCACGGGCTTGCCTAGCCGCGCTACTGTCGATTCGATGCCCGGAAGATCCTTGGTGGGAGTGAAGCGCAGGGCATAGGAGATTGGCTTGCCCGGAGCGAGCACCACCGACGTGGGCGTGTTCCACGGCTCTGTACTGTTCCACTCCTTTTCGGCATAGGCCTTGCTCAGCACTTCCCACGAGTAGAAGCCTTCGAAAACCTGCGACTGATAAATCGTCGGGTCGTCGATTTCCTCTAGGAGAAAGCGCCATGCTTCGAATTTGGTATCCTTGTTATCAGGCGTGATAACGAGGTTCGGTCCGGTGCCTGTAAGACGGGTGACTTGAACGTAGCCTGCGTCCAGACCAATGTAGGGATCAATCAGGTTGCATTTTACCCTGGTCTCGTCTGCAGTACGGTTGGTGAAGATGCTGTTGAACTCAATGGGGAAGCCGAAGGACCCCAGCTCCAGCGACGCTGAAGACGAGGGATTCGAGACTGTCGCCTTCAAGACCAGGTCGGTACCCTCCTGGAGCCAATCTCGCGTCAGGTGCAACTTTCCTGCTGCGACAGAAGATGAGTTGGAGAAGTCGGAGTGCAGGATTGATCCTTGCGGTGATGAGTTTCTGGGAGTCGAGGCGCGAAGAGCCGAAGAGTCAAAATCTGTCCAGTTGGTCTGGCCGGCGACTCGCCAGTGAAGCGTGATATCGCCAGTGTGGTGCTGGCCAGGCTGGGAGCGGAAGTGGAAGTAATCGGAAGGGCTGAAATCATAGGATGGATCCGAAGATGGCTTCAAGGACTGTAGAACACCTGAGCCTACGGCCAGTGTACCCTGCCAGTCACCTGTGGAAAAGGAGATCTGGGCCAGAGCAGCCGAGGCTTGGACCGCGAAGATAATCAGACGCATTGTGTTGAAAGTTGCGCCAAGTTCTGCGCGGAAAGATCGCGGACCGTACACGAAAGAAGGACTGTGTATTTAAGACGGCATCGTCAGAGACGTGTGTGAGCAAGTGCCGATTGTCCGAGTCGGAAGCACCCGTTGCATGATGAAGGGCCATCTCGTTCATCCCTCCTCTATTGGGTTACATATCGTCCAGCTGAGGCTATTTTCCGTCCAAGGCTCGTGGATAATCAAGAATAAGGTTGTCACAAAAGACTGGGCCAGACGCCCTACCATTTCTTTGTTTCTTTTGGGATTTGGTTTTTGCTAAGCACATTGTCCCGATGTGGACTCACCCATATGCCATTGCTGGCTGGAAACCGATGATATCTATCACGTGCTGCTAGAATGCCCGGATTATTCCCACCTCCGGCCGCCAAATTGCACGGAGAATGGATGGGACGCAGAACCCGGACTGAACCCGGACTGGATTTCAACCAGCCCACTCACACAGTCACGACTCACGACTCACGACTCACACGGCCGTCCAGCGACTGCTGCCAAGCGACGCGAAAACGGAAACCCAATTCCTGCTCCCTAACCTGACTGCTCACAACGTAGTTGCAAAGTGAGGCCATCGCGGCCGCGACCGACTGGTTCTTCTGTCTGCGATTGCAATTTGCACCAAGATGAGCCCATTGCGGCCCCGCCAACCTCCGCTATCTGCCCGCGATTGAATTGTTCTAACTTCTGTGTATTCAAAGTCCTCGACAACCCCATGCCTGCCCGCTGCAACCGAGGAAACAGATAAATTCCCCCTGCCGGGGTCTTGAGCGACAAATTGTACCCTGCCATCATTGGCCATCATTGGTCAGATGCCCCGCCCCACTTTGGGAGGATAAATATCCCCAGAGGTGGTGGAGCCCCACACACCACGCTTCAGCCTTCGGGGCTGGGGAAGTACTCGTAACTTATAAAAGTGCGACGATGTTTTCCAGGGTTTAGTACGGAGTACATACTCAGTTTAGTATGTAACCGCGACTCGCGGAGAGGAGGTACTCCGTACATACATACCTATGTACCTAGATGCTCTTGTTCTTGAGAAGGACCAAGGGCGAGTCATGCAGGAGAATGCGTGGATGTAGGTAGATACATACCTATGTACTACTCACTGTACCATACACATGTATCTTCCTAGGTACATTCTCCGGTATGTACCGCCGCTGCCCCGCGCCGATCCGGCCCCCCCAAATCGGTCCACCTTTTTCAGGCACAAGAAGGGTCGTCGTTGTAACTTGTAGGTATGTACATATGTACATATGTACAAGCCCGATCATTCCGGCGAAGAAGGACTTGGTTGACTCCCTCGTCCTCGCAGCCTCGCAAAAGGCCCAGAGCAGAATGGACCCAAGTCACCCGACGCGAGGCGTCTTGGGGCCGTGGATAACAATTGGTAATGTTCCTACCTATCTACCCAGTCCAGCAGGCCGATGATGGCCTGAACCACGGACCGAGCCAGGCCAAATGAAAAAAAAAAAAAGCTTCCGTTATTGACCATGCGGCCTGACATACAGCGTGTGGGCGTATGGGGATGTAAGTGGGTGTGTCACGTGTGTGTGGACGGAAGGATGGATGGGGTTGGATGTTGGGTTGATCGGGATATGCTCTCCAGTGATCAATTCGTGAAACCTCTCACAAATGTCGCGAGGCCGGCCTGGGCCCTGTCGAGAGGCGTTGGGCCCCGATTGTTGGTCTCGCGGCTCGGCATCATCTTCGGCACTCATCTCTGCCCGCTGTGAACAAGCACTCACTTGGATCCCTGTCAACAAAAGCCCGGATCGAACCCTGTAGATTGGATGCAGAAACGGGTCAAAGAGCCCTGCTGTCTCCCCATCCTTATTACCTACATACAGAGTACCTACCTACCTATGTTGTACTCTCCTCTCCACCCGAGCGTTGCTCCTCCGAGATTCTTTGCGGCATCTAGATCTTGCGGCGTCAACGCCGATGCTCCAAGCCTTGTCCATCAACCTGTCCAAGTCACATTGACCACACCTTAGAATCTCGACTCGCATTGTCCGTCATCTTGATGGCAACTTCACTTTCCAAGCAACCCGCCATCTCAACCCCCCGTTGATAGGGGGAAAAAAATGAAAGCAGCCGCCTATCAGGTGTTGTGATGCAGCATGCAGCGAATTTTGATGCTATATCTTGTTCCGTCACAATCTGCGTGCTTCGCTGGGCGGCCGGTGGCATTCAGATATCTTTCGACATTAGGTTTTCCCGTACTTGAGCCATGAATTCAAGTTTCGGCGCCCAACCCGAGAGCTCTGAACGGACTCGACGGGCTGCAGAGGCGGATCCTGACGACGAGAAGGAAAATCGAGCACAGCCCAACTTTGATACCTTTCAGTTCACGTTCCGCATGCCCTTTAGGGAAAACAGCTTGCCCGAGCCCGACACCAGCAGCGCTGTTGAGTGTTCTTCAGATCAGGATCGGTACCGTGCCTATTTTAAAACGTTTCTCGAGATATCCCCATGCAGTTTCTTACGAATGTATCTAGCGTATTCGTGAATTCTGCTGCTCAAAGACGGGCCTCCGGTACGCACAGCTCGCAGTCGCTTTCGGATAGTGTACAGGATTTCCCAGAGGAATTCGGCCGCACCTATCACGCGTATCGAGCAGGTTGTACGTGATAGATAGCACAAGCCGTCAGAATAACCTCATGCCTCTTACTAACCTAGCAGTCTCTTAGCGTACGCTTTCCCCAACGATTTGCCGGAGCGAGAGCGGCTCGAGTTGCAGGGCCGAATTCTGGTGGAGCTGCTTGGAGGGAAGTTGTACTTTGCGCCACTTGACAAAAGAAGACCACCTCGCCATATACTTGATGTTGCGACTGGGACGGGAGAATGGGCCATACAGATGGGTGACCTGTTTCCCGGCTCTGAAATCATTGCGACCGATCTATCGCCGATTCAACCACTCCAGGTGCCCCCTAACGTCATTTTTTACGTCGAGGATTCGTAAGTTCTTCGTTGACTAGGGTGCAAAAGCAGCTGCACAACAAATTTTCTGCTTTTGCCGACATCACACTAGGGCGAGGGTGCTGATACTTTGTTCTGCGAGGGCTTCTCCTGCGTACTAGATCTGATGTTTGGGACTATTCTCACAAGTTTGATTACATACACACCAGAGTGACGGGGGGGTGTTGGTGGTCTTTCGAGAAGCAAGTCGCTCAGCAAGCATTTGATGCGCTCGAGCCTGGAGGGTACTTGGAATCCCAGGAATATGACTTCTTCATAGGATGTGACGACGGCACCATGAGCCCGGACGGCCCGCTTGCGCAATGGTCCCGAGATATAACCTTGGCCGGAGAGCGGTGCCATCGCCCGACCACGACGGGTCAGTTTTTGAAGGAGGCATTCCAACGAATAGGGTTCGTCGATGTCCAGGAAATCATATACAAGATCCCTCTCAATGGGTGGCCGAAAGATGATCACCTCCAAAAAATTGGTCGAATGTGGGAAACGAATATGCTGTCTGGAGTTGGTGGCTTTTCTTTGAGCCTGTTTCATCGGGTGTTCCAAAAAAGCGCTGCAGAAACTGAGGTGAGCAGGTTCCCCGAGTTGCGTCCTGATTTTCGTTTGCTGCGCTAGATTTGGCGGATGAGTTTGAAAATGTTTGTTTTCGTCCTTTCCTTCTTTATCTTCTTTTCCTTCACTTTCTCCCACTTTTCTTCGTTTGAATGGACACCCGCTCATGCACCTACCTATTCGACAGGTCTTCCTTGTCGACGTGCGACGGGAACTCTCCGATCCGAGCATCCACTCGTGGATGCCATTCTTCGTAGTTTGGGGCCGAAAGCCGTATCCCTCGGAGATGTCTGGGCAACCGATCGGAGAGGTTGTGATAGGTCCTGGCGAATGAGATACCCCATGTAGTGTATTATAGAGACGACGAAGCCGAAGAATCATGGATGAGAAGGAAAAGGATTTCTTTTACTCCGTATGGTCAAACGCAAAGGGTACATAGATGATGGGGCGAGAGCTCGGAAGGAAAAGACGCTTGCTTCAGCAGCCCAACAACCAGCACTGCTTTGCATAATTTTGAGCCGCGCCGTGGCGCCACGATTCAGATTGTTGCACAGGAAGGCACGAATATAATACATGGAATGATGTGGGAGTATGTATTACTCCTCAGTCTTCTGTGCTAAAAAAAAAAATCTCCCCAAAGACACTGCGAATTTCTTCATTGGCTCATTCCGAAGGCGAGTCTCGGCTGACTGATGCGGCGGTTATGCGGGTCCCGCCACGTATTTCCGCGCAACGCCCGCCAAATGAAACCGCGTTCCGTGCCAGCGCCACGATCAAATCGATATCTAACCTTTCATCATCAACGTCCGCAAACCCACCACGTGGTGGTCCCAAACAGCACATCCCGCGCCGAACCTGTGGGCGTAGACGAGGCCTCAAAATCCCCATGTTATTGCCTTCGCACTCGGAGGAATAACAATGCTCTCCCCACGATCGACCCGCCCTTTCGTCACACGACTGCGTAACCTATGCGAACGAATTCCCATCTGCGCTTGCGCCGCCGCCCCTCAAGCTAGACCTCTCCGATACCAAGCCCGGGTGCTCACGTCCTCTTCCTCCCAGTGGTCCTCCTCATGGCGTTCTTCCCAGCCGAACTCCTTTGATGCCGCTACGCACAAGTCCACCCCGGCAGAGCGCTCGCTCGCATCCCGGACCGTCATGGCCGTGGCGTGCCTCGGCGCCGTGCTCTTTTACTTCTCCACATCGCAGCGTGTGCCCGTGACAGGACGGAGACGCTTCAGTTTTCTCTCGGACGAGTTCGTCAAATACGTGCACGCGAATATAGGCGATGATGTTGTTCAAATGGTGCATGATCGGGGCGGGCATTTCCTTCCAGATTGGGATCCCAGGACCATCCTGGTCAAGAGGGTGATGCGCAGACTGATCCCTGTCAGTGGTCTGCCGGATCTGAACTGGGAGATCAGCGTGGTTGCAGATGACAGTACGTGGCGGCACTGGGCTTCTTCACCGTCCCCTTTTGGTCCCATTATCAAATTACATGGCGCTTTGACTACGAGCAACTAACCAACAAATCTTTTTTTAACTTCATCTTTTGTTGGCGGCACAAAATAGTTGTCAATGCCTTTGTCTACCCAGGCGGGAAAGTCGTCGTCTATAGTGGCCTCATTTCCATGTGCGGCAGCGAAGACGCCCTCGCTGCGGTTCTGGGCCATGAAATCGCTCATACTACGGCCTCGCATGCCGCGGAGCGCATGTCCGCCGCGTGGCTGGTCAACTTCACAGCAGGTAGTTTGTCCTACCTCCTCGCGGGGCCCTATGCTGTGGCGTTCTTTACACTCTGGAGATATTTCAGCGACTTCGACCTGGCGGCGTTCTTATGCTATTTGCCCATAGGGAGGAAGCAGGAGGTGGAGGCGGATTATGTGGGCTTGATGATGATGGCTGAGGCGTGTTATAATCCACGGCTGGCGGTTGGATTTTGGCAGCGCGCAGAAGCGATGCAGAGGGCGCATGGGGTGGAGTGTCCCGAGTTTCTGAGCACGCATCCATCGGTAGGTCTTTTTTTTCTCTTTTTTCTTTCCGTGTTGTGTGTGTCTGTCTAATTTCCCCTGCGGCTAACTCGGGGTACATACATAGCACGCTGATCGAGTGGCGAAGATGCAGGAGTGGATGCCGCTGGCGATGCAAAAGAGGGCAGAGAGTGACTGCAAGGGGACGGCTGCCTTTGCGGACCGGTTCAGGATTGCGATGCGGACAATGCGTCCTTTAAGTGAGGTGGGGAGGCTGTAGGCTGTAGGCGCAGAGGTATGCATATGCGGCATCTGCTGTAAATTGTAATACAGTCACGGCATGTAGATGAAGTAGATGAAGCCGTCAATTGGCATTCAGACAATGCATCATCGGCCTTGACCCCGATCTCTCATCTTCGCAGAAATGCTCGGCGACGTGCGGTGTGGTTGCGCACGTGTCTCATCCAATCTTGGTCCATTCTGTGAATCCCACCCTCCTCATTGGTCCCAGCCGCCCCGATTACGTTGTGCGTCCGGGATCGGGAACAGGGAGTTCCTGAATCCTGGCACCTTGCGCCGTTCCGCCCAGCCGAGGTAGAAACCGCACGGACCACTGGCAACAACTGGCGAAGCGGCGACCTCAACTTTGCCACTTATCATTCGCATTCTCGTTCTTTCTTTTGATAAATCGACACCAAAACTTTGCTCTTAACTTTCGTGATCGCGCCTCCGCTACCACTGATCCCTTCTGCCATTGATCTCTTCAACACACGCTCGAGCTTCTTCCGCCGCCGTGTCGGCCGCCGCCGTACCCGCAAGCCATGTCTGAGACGTACACAGTTGCCGATGTGCAGAAGCACAAGACGGAGGCGGATGGAATATGGTTGATTGTGGAGAACAACGTGTATGACATAACGAGTACGTTTGCCTCCATTTCTCGCCCGTGTTGTTTTCGTGGGGAATCGCCAAACACACACACTGACCAAGCGAAATCATGACTAGAGTTTCTCCCCGAACATCCCGGCGGCGATCGTATCCTGAAGCGCTTCGCGGGCAAGAACGCCACCAAAGCTTTTTGGAAGTATCACTCCGAGAGCGTGCTGAAGAAGTACGGCGACAAGTACAAGATTGGGACAGTCGCTGAGGCGCCCAAGTTGTAGGGAGAAGAGCATTTTTGGCAGAAATATATCCCGATTCTTTTTGCATGTGGGCTGTTTTGAGGAGTTCGTTTCGAGTATGGATATTTGTTCTTCGGGGGATGGGCGCGCACGGGCATATTGCAGAGACGGCGAACCTTGAACATTCGATTTGCAGTCAAAGTCCTGGCGTTCTTTGTGGGGAAGGGAGAAGGGGGAGCAAGTAGGGACTGCGCAGCGAACGGTTTCGTGGCTATCAAAGAGAAGAAGTGATGTACCCCCAATCATGACATCCGGGTTTCTCTGCTTCGTTTGAAGACCTGCTGAAGCTTGTCGCATTTTTCTGAGGATACAATCTCACGTCATGAAGAGAGTACCTCTTTTTGAGGGCTCCCACTACATCTTAGTGGGAGGGAGCTCTTTTCAGGTTGCACCCACGAGTACAAGATTGATCTTGTGCGATGTGGACCAGATTTTTTCTTAACAGACTGCAAATTTTGTAGGGATAGAATGTGGAGAATTGCGGAAACAAAATTGCAATGCACGTCTTGAGGTCTCAAATGCGCACCACGCAGAAGCCACTCCTACAATGCGGCCATGGCCTGGGATCGCGCGGCGGCGGCGGCGCGGGTCGAAGTTGTTTTCCTGGATTATTCCCCGCGGTTGATCCTTAGCTGATACCTATGTATGCTGTGTAGAAATAGAGACCTGGTGAACATGTCATCGTCGTAGGCCAAACAAGGCCCTCCAACTTCCAAGCCTGAGATGAACGTGCAGTCGTGGGCGGGACTCGAGATTGCGTCACGAAGTCTGCTTTGTCTGAGCAGAATTGACTTCGTCGAAGGAGTGACTCATGGTGATGGAGACAAGCCTATTTTTGACACATTTCTTGATGGCGCTCTTTGAAATGACCGTATTGAAATTCAAAACCCCAAAGACATTGAATCGGCAAGTATGTTACATGTACATATGTACCTATGTATAGGTATGTATATGTGCATAAGAAAATATGCGATGTCGAAAGGGCCGAAAAAGGTGGAAACCCGGATCAAAGTTCAAACGGTGTCCAGACACAAAGAACAGAACCTCAGCTCACTGAGAAAGGACAAGAGAAGAATGGCTGATAGATCTGACACGATCCACCAGACTAAAAAGAGTAGATAGAACGATACTCAATCACTGTCCTCACGACAGGAACTAAGTCCTCCTAACACGACAAAACCCCCTCTTTCTTCTTCTTCTCCTTTCCTATCCTCAGTGGGCTCCCTCAACGCTTTTAACCAAATGCTCAAACTGGCCTCCGATTTGTTGAACTTCGGGTGTCTCATGCGATCTCTCCAGATGCCTAGGAACCCAACAGAACGGAATGTAACTCAAGAACAGCAAGAGAAACATGCAAAATCCAGACTGACACGACAGCTCAACAGAAAGCGTCCCTTGATCACAAAAGGTGTCTCAACAAGTAGCAACAACATCTCACAAGAAAAATGTGAGAGAGAGCGATGACAAACAACAGAACTGCGGGGTAATACCTAGGGTGGTTGACTGAAAGCGGAGCAAGGACCGACAGTTCTGGCAAGGCTCTTTCCGGCATATGGAGTACAGTATGTAGGCCGGGAAGGTGCCTCAGACGGCAGGGGGGGCATTCTACTCCGTAACAAGTTACAAAACGCCGAACTTCAGCAATCCCCCGGCCGGGGGCCCATTATATCCTCAGCCCTGAGCCAGGCCCATGACCATCAAGCAGCTTACCTAACCAAGTGCTACGAACTCACAGCGCAGTACAAGGGCCACCAACCATTGCCAAGCTTTCGCAATTTGATATTACGACTTCGACTGCCACGATCTCATTTCTCCTCAAGTCCAAACGTGCCAAACAATACCCTAACCTATCCCAGCCTCCAGCCCTTCATCTCCTCATCTCCCGACTATCGCGGCGCCACAACAAACAAAAGTCCACTCCCTTCCACGCCGCCACCATGGCCGAAGCCGCCTTTGCCCGAACCTTCCTCTCGAGCCTCGACTCCCGTCCCGTGAAACTATCAGCCGACCATGTCGAGGATCTCAGATCTTTTCCTGCCCGGCCAGCTGTACGTCTTCTCCAATGCCATCCCGCACCCCGATCCATCTCTCTCCGCTGCTTTCTGAGGCAGCAGAGTCAGAAGGCGAAACGCAGAATCTTCCTTAGAGCCACGCCAAGCAAGCAAGCGCTAACAGAAACAAACGCAGTATATTCTTCCTCGCATGTCCACGTCTATGAGCAAGCCCAAGATCGTCCTCCCCGGCCAAGAACGCAGTATTACAGTAGCACTCAAGTCACTTCGGAACCCGCCCCTAGATGTGAAGCTTGCGTCGCAGCCGCTGAGCACCTCCGTACTGGATATCAAGGTGCGGGTGGCGGAGCAGACAAGGATACCGGTCGAGAAGCTCAAGCTGCTGCATAACAAGAGACCCCTGACGGATAGCAAGATCATCAAAGATATTGTGGGGGACGATGCAACGAGCAAGATTGAGCTTTCTGTCATGGTGATTGGGGGAGCGGCTGCGATTATGCCGGAGCAGAATGCGGCGGTTCCGGCAGCGGCTTCGGGACAGGATGCCCTAACTACAGATGCATTCTGGGAGGATTTGCATGGTTTTTTGCTACAGAGGTTGAAGGATGAGGAGACGGCGGGACAGATGGGTAGATTGTTCAAGGCTAGCTGGGAGTCGAGCAGGGGAACATCATGAACAAGAAGACATATATAGCTAGGACTCAGGAGGCGGAAGGCGTAGTGATGCATGCTGAATTGCCAATACCCATTTCCGTGGCGCGAAATGATTTGACACTGTATAGTTGACTTCGTCGGGCGTGTTATCGCCTAGACTCGCGCAAAGCGGGCAGCCATCTTTCTTTTTCTTTTAACCTTTCGAGTTGAAAAAAAAAAAAAAAAATAGGAATCCCGACGTCGGGCTACGAAGTGTACATATATCTTCCAAAGCTCTCCTTCGCTTTTCCTCCGTCAATTGGTTGTCGCTTTTCGTTTCTTTTGGCGAAACTTGAATGTCGGTGGACTCCTCCGTCTTCTCTTCTTGATGAAAAAGACCTTCCTTCTGTCCTCTCTCACACATGTTTAACCAGCAAGACCCTTGCTGACCGTCTTGATGATGCTGTCGTACTCAATGTCGTCGGCATCGTTGGCCTGCAGCTCGTGAGCAACGCCGGTAAGAGTTCGCTTGAGCGCCTCTTTGGAGGAGGCGTAAATCATCTTGGGCTATTCCAGGATACAGTCAGCCAGGATATTGATGGCCAGGGAACCAATCGCCGCTTGTGAGATGGGGAGAATCATACCTGAACGCTGGCATCATCAGGAGACCAGGCAATGAACGTAATCTTGTTGCTATAAGTCAAAGCCACATGTTAGCGCAACACACACACACACACACACGCGCGCGCGCGCGCGCGCCTTCTTTCTTATCGCGGACTTGATCCGAACGTACCGAACACCGTCGCCGGAGGCGAGGTTGTATTCGAAATCATAGACAGCATATCGGCATCCCTTGCCAACAGCGCCCTAGTCGCGCATCAGCATTCCACACTCAAGAAAGGAAACAAAGGGAATCAATCAACTCGCGACGAGTCTTCCTTTCATAGGATATGTACTAACAGATTTGCTCTTGGTGGTAGAGTTGATCAACTTCTCCCGGAAGTTCTCCCAGTCGCCGTCGGTGGAGGCATCCTCAATGACAATCTGCTTGAAGTCGTCGGAGAGTTTGAAGATGATGAACTTGTACTTCTTGGAGAGCTTCAAGTCATTGTAGGCCGTGATGCAGTCCTGCGAAACGGTTGCTCTAGAAAGAAAGAAGGAAGTGGCGGTGGCGGGTCAGCTGTGTCGGTCCGTCATAGGAGCAAGTCGAGGGGGAGAGTGGAGAGGAGCATCGCGATCTTGAACAAGGAATGTAGTAGAATGGTTGAAGCTCTCAAGTAACGTACCCGGATTGAGACTACCAATTAACGAAGAAAAAGTTAGCCCCTTATCAAGCTTCCTCGCACGCAAAGAGATATCGTGGCCTGACTTACCATGGTTGCTGTCTAAGATGAGGGGTGCGAGTGGGGGTGGAGGGAAAGGGGTGAAGGGCGATAGTTGCGGAAAGACTTGCTGCAGCGTCTGGTCAGCTATAATGGCGGACGAGAAACAGACGACCGACAATGGACAACGTACAGTGATGAGGCCTTTGCGACCGAAGATGCGGTGTCGCGATAGGGGGGATAAGACGAGAGCAAGGTTGTGGCGGGAAAAGTGTCTCTTTGTTTGTTGGAGGTTAACCGTTTGGGGGGAGACCTTAGCTTTGGTGCTTTGGCACTAATAAGTACTGCCGCCGTCCGTGGAGGGAAGAGTCTGGGCGCCTCTGGCCGAGAAAAACAACCACATCATCATGGTGGGGTTGTTGGCCGTGAGATGATGTCTGCACGTGACACGCCATGGCCTTTTAGACTACGCAATTCGGTCGACGACGACGTTGAACACATGCTAGGTACCTACGTACGTACGTACATGGCTTCAGCAACTGCCAACATGGCAAAGGTTCCCCATTTCCCCCTAGGTAGTTATGTATCTATGCATGCTCCTGAGTCCTGACTCTTGAGTCCCTCGTACGTACACGATACAGTCATTATTACCGGCCCACATGCAGCTCGCAACTGTCAAACTGCTCACTCAGCCCAAATGATACCATGATTGCGTGCCGGGATCACACATGTACACAACGCTGGGCAGTTGATCCATCAATTAACATCAATTGCAATGTGTCATTTACTGTCATTTGTCGTTTTTGACGGTTTTACATGGCCACGTTTGACTAGCTATTATACAGGATATAAGAAAAATCATATCAAAACATGCTGACATGAGGAGAGAGGAGAATTCATGCGCCGCCCTTTTTCCCTCGTTGACCAGCCTGTTCTAAAACACCACTGACTTATTTTGTACAAAGAAATGGATTAGAAAGCCCGCTAAAACAATGTTACATCATACCCATGCCTCCCATGCCGCCCATGCCTCCCATGCCGCCTCCGGGGGGTCCAGCAGGCTTGTCTTCGGGAGCCTCAACAATGGCCACCTCGGTGGTTCCCAGAAGAGAGGCGACGCCACTGGCATCAACGAGACCAGTACGCACGACCTTGAGGGGATCCAGGATACCGGCCTCAATCATGTCGACGAACTCACCCTTGGCGCTGTCGAAGCCCTTGTGGAAGTTGGTAGCGTGCTCATCCATGAGCTTGCCAATGATGACGGAGCTCTCCATGCCGGCGTTCTCGATGATGGTGCGGGCGGGGCGGGTAATGGCGCTCTTGACAATGTTGATACCGAGCTGCTGGTCAAAGTTGGCAGCCTTGACATCCTTCAAGGCCTGAGCAGAGGCCTTGATCAGGGCGGTACCACCACCGGGCAGGATACCCTCCTCGACGGCAGCGCGAGTGGCGTTGAGGGCATCGACGAATCGATCCTTCTTCTCACCAACCTCGACCTCGGAGGAACCACCAACCTTGATGACGGCGACACCGCCAGAGAGCTTAGCCAAACGTTCTTGAAGCTTCTCTTTCTCGTACTCAGAGGTAGTGGGATCGGCAGAGACACCGCGGATCTGTTCACATCGCTGAGCAATGGCGTCCTTGGAGCCATCGCCGTTGAGGATGATGGTGTCCTCCTTGGTGATGGTGATGGAACCAGTGGAGCCGAGCATGTCAATGGTGGCCTTCTCGAGCTTGATTTCGAGCTCGTCGGTGAAGACGGTGCCGTTGGTGAGAACACCAATGTCGCCGAGAATAGACTTGCGATTGTCACCGAAGCCGGGAGCCTTGACGGCCGCAACTTGAAGCTGGCCACGGAGCTTGTTGAGAATGCAGACGGCCAGGGCCTCGCCGTCAATATCCTCGGCGATGATAACGAGAGGGCGACGAGTCTGGGTGGAGATTTCGAGAGCGGGAATAATGTCCTGAACAGCAGAGATCTTCTTCTCAGAGAGAAGGATCAGGGGGTTCTCGAACTCAACCTTTTGGGCCTTCGCATCGGTGATGAAGTAGGGAGAAACAAAACCGCGATCGAAGCGCATACCCTCGGTGACCTCGAGCTCGTCCGACATGGTCTTGCCCTCCTTGACGGTGATGACACCCTCCTTGCCAACCTTCTCCATGGCATTGGCAATCATCTCACCAACATGGACATCGCCGTTGGCAGAAATGGTGGCGACCTGAGCAATCTCAGAGCTCGTTGTGATGTCGCGCTTCTGCTCGTGCAGGTACTTGACGACGGCGTCAACGGCAGCCTGAATACCGCGGCGAAGGTCCATGGGGTTGCAGCCAGCGGCGACATTCTTCACAGTCTCGGAGAAGATGGCTCGGGCGAGAACAGTAGCCGTGGTGGTACCGTCACCAGCAACATCATTGGTCTTAGAGGCCACATCCTGTAATAAACGGGCACCGAGGTTCTCGAACTTGTCCTTGAGGGAAATGGCCTTGGCGACAGTAACACCATCTAAAAACAGGCGTATTAGCATCACGTCTCTAGACTCGAAAGGACATATTCAAATATACACAGTCTGCCATCTCGAATAGAACATACCCTTGGTGATCTTGGGCGAGCCATAGCTGGACTCAATCAGGACATTTCGGCCCTTGGGACCCAGAGTAGTAGCCACAGCCTTGGCCAAAGTGTCTACACCAACCAGGAGGGACGCACGAGCCTCTACTCCAAACTTGATTTCCTGTTTTCGTTGTGTTAGCCATGACCCCTTCCGCTTCCCTAATCCATAAGAGTTGAAAGGAATCATCCTACCTTGTGAGCAAATCGAACCTGCTGACCAAGGCTGGTGCCAGTGCGGTAACGCGCAGCAGAGGACAGAGCCGTGGCTCGCGCCCGCGAACTCAATGTGCGCTGCATCTTCTGTGAATTATGAGGGAATAAAGGATCAAGTATAAAGGCGCAAGCGAGATGAGGTAGCGTAGCTGGCAAGAAATGCAGCAGCTTTTGAGAAGAATCTGCGGAACAAGAGAAAACAAGCGGTGGGATGGATGAAATGAATGGCCGTTTGGTTTCCAATCCGGAGCTGCTGGTCGCGTAGAAAAATTGGCACAGCGGCTCCAACTAGAACCGGGCGGAAAAACGTATGGCCATGGCCAACGCGCCCCAGTTTGGGACCCAGAGAATGTTCTGGCCAGTTCCCTAATGCAAACTTCAACCCCACAGGAAGTCGACTCGGTATGTATGTACCAGTACAGGTGTGTAGAGATACCTAAGTACTGATTTTAGGTCAGTGATGAGGGGAGTCAGGGACACACTATCTCTCTCTGGCTCAAGCAAACGAAGTTTGTCTGGTTTGTCAATTGGTGTCAATCTAATTATCTTTTCGCATTCCAATCATAGCAATATTTTTTTGTTTCTATTCTAGAGATGTTTAAAACGATACTTGAACTTGTTAGGCCTAACCAGACCCTGATTTCCAACAGTTCTGATCAACAGTTTCCATCGGGCGCCCAAATGCATCAGAAGGAAAAAACAATCGCACGACGGGTGCATACATACATACATCAACGCTGGCATTCCCATGCTTATTCCATACTTTTAAGCCAAACTCTGAAACTCGTTCCGAAGCTCATTACCCACCATCAGTACTCTTACAATCACCCTCATTCAGCCCAGGGAAAAGCTCCTCCATGGGCCCTCCGATGTGCGACGTTGGCACGTGTTGCGACGGCGCCAAACCTGACATCATGCGATCTGGCGTCACGCCCCTCAGGGCGTTGGGGCTCACGACGTAGAACACATACTGACGCGAAACATTTGATGGCAAAGCAGGGCTATAGTGCTCCGAGTGCTCAAAGCTGACGGCTGGCGATGGCAAATGGGAATCTGGGCGATGATAGTGAGCATATGGACCCGCCCAGGGTAACAATCCATTTTGCTGAGCAAGTCCGTATTCTTGCTGGCTGTGGATGAACTGGGCGTTTGCAGCCATGTCCGGAGTCACGGTACTGCTAGCAAATGAGTGAGAGGGCGAAGTGCTTTCCGTAAAAAAGCTGCCACTGCCTGTCTCTGAGGCATGCGCGGGCTGCCGAGAATGAATGTGCTCCAGCTCCTGTATCAGTGTTGTTAGCGGATACTTCATCTGCTGCACACCGATCTTCTCACCATATCACGGTCGCTGAAGATGTGAGAATAGTGGCCCCCAAGACTCGGTTTTCGATCCTCGGTCTGGAATTCATGTTGAGGGGCTATTTCCTCATGTAAAGGTGTTGCCTCCATTGAAGCAACCTCAGGAGCGCCACGCGTGGGCGAAGGCGAGCAAGGACGCACCCTTTTAGTGACTGGGGGGCAAGGGGAAGAAGGGAAGTCCCTCTCATTACTTGCAGACGAAGACGAACTCTCAACACCTTGTTGATAGTCTTCATCGGACAGGTTCACCGCATCAGGCAGATTGAGCTTCGCGTCTTCAAGCCTCTCGTCAAATGTTACTGCCCGCGTCGTCTCCAAGTCGTTACTGTCGACGTTCTGACGGATGTACCCGCGGATGTCAGGATCGACAAATGATCCAGCCTTTTGCGGCGGCGGGGGAACGAGATGACCCTCTGCCACAAGCTCACGACGAAGGCGATGAATGTGCTGGCAAACAGCTTGTCCTGAAGAGCCGGGGTGTAGCCGATGAGCAATTGCATCCCACGGCATGGTTATCTTATGCCTGCTGCATTCATACTGAATATGCAGGAGCAACTTTTCTGCCATGCGAGGGCCTGGAGAGAGAAGAGTTAGCAGCCATATCAATCAGCGAGAAGCCCAAGGGAAATGAGGAAATATAAAACAAAACGTACGGCTCCACATGATGAGACTGCGCCCTGATTTGCGTCCATTTCCCTTCCGCTGCTCAGTTGTGGGCAAGCGGTGCGAATATCGGGCAGTGCGAGGCGTATCATCTCTCTTTTGAGGGGAGCTCGAAACTACGGCAGAAGGGAGCAACAGGGCTTCTGTTTCCTGAGCCTGTGATTGACTCCTCTTCCTTGCCTTAGCAGAAGCGCGCCGTTGTTGGGTAGAACCTCGTTTCGTGTCAGAGCCCATGGTGATCGAGTAAACAAGGAATTTGGAATTGTAAGGAGAAGGATTAGAACGGTGTGCGAAAAGCTCAGCGGTCCTGATGTGAGGAAAAAGTGAGTTTTTCAAGGGATGCTGTGAATCGGAGGAGGAAGTGAGCAATTTCTTTGTGCGAAACCGGGCAATAAAGCGACGATTGAACGATACGATGAATCGGACAACAAAGCACCCAATTTTTTTGTAACACCACGGATTTACGAAACTTTTAACAGGAACAAAAATGAAGACAGTCAACAAAATCACTTCTCACGGCTCGCCTATGAGGGCAGAGTATCGCACAAGGAAAAAAAGAGATGGCTGGGCTCGCATTTTATGATCCGACCGCTTTGTTTTTCTTGATTTGCTAACAGCTTGACAGCTGCAACGGCTGGAACAGCTGACGACGCTGGCGAAGCGAGTTTGGCGATCAAATGACGCTCAATCATCAATGCACAGCTTTCATGAGTTTCATGACACGACGCACTAGACATGTCTACAGCTGCATGCCAGCAGAAGCAGAATGTCGATTCCGAAATAACAATTTCTCGATGACCGAAAAGAGAATTTGCATCGACGCCCAGCACCAATCAGAATCTACATCATCGTCTCATAGCAACTCCGTTGTAGCATAGCATGATGATATCAAGTATCCCAACATCTCGGTACTAGGTTTTCCAGGATACGAACGGCCTCCGCTCCTTGCAGGTGAAGGGATGACTATATACTCTCTCCAGCAGCAGCTCGAGATTCTGCCAAAATGCATTGTCGAGCGCATCAGACAGCTTCTGCGTGTCCTTGTTCTGAGCTTTATTCGCACCAGTCTTGCGCTTCACGAGCGTAGCACTGTTCAACGAAATCGAAGCGTCAGGGACAAGTATCGATCTTGTGATTACGGATAGATGGATACATTGAGAATCTCACACGGCCATTATTGGTGTTTCTGATGCAGGAGATCAAGATCTTGATTTGTTCGGCTGTATTGTGGCGACTGGCATTCTTCACAGGGAGTGTACGGAGAGATTATAAGATTTTCCTAATTCTGGTGAACGGTGATGTTCAGACTGGCCGATGAGGACATAATACGGCCGAAGGCGCTTGTGGAAGTTCTGGTCGTCCATCGTCGGGACGACGGTGTACGCGGCGGCGGACGATGGAAGACAGCTGGCAAATGAATAGTATATGCACCGTCTACTGAGGCTCTCTCTTCTATGCCCTTCCTCATCAGGGTCATATCTGCGTTTGGTGCTGAAGCTTCAGTCTGGAACCTCAGCCCGCAGCTCATGTATACACGATGAGCACCTCCGATAAGATACCCGGTCTATATTCTTCCAACTCTGCCACGATTCACAAGTACCGCTGCCGATTACCCTTCCTACATTCAACTCGAGTCTCATCGCAAAGTGATAGTCGTCCATGCTCACACAGGATCAACAATTTCCCTTCCCTCTAATGATTCTTATGCTGGCCGTGCGATATCATCCCGCCCGTATATACAGCGCTCCCGTATTCAGCTCCGACGCCAAGCTGCAGTCCCAATGTCAGGCTTCAACTCTGCCTCTACCTTCCAAAACTCATCCATCATCTACTCCGTACAGCCTCCGCCAAGCTTGCCCATCTAACCACCTTCTTGATCGGCGTTCGCGCCGCGGCACCCCTCACTACTCTGGTCTCGCCAATCATGACATACATTTGCCGAAAACACTCCTTGGCGCACTTGGCATCCTTGAGGCCCAGATCAGTCGCCACTCTGTCCCAGTTCTCGACGTTCTTCGGGTTTCTGGGCCATGTTGTCGAATACGGCCTGTATAAAGCGCGCTTCGTTATCGGTGAGACTGCTGGGTGGTAATGGTATGTCGCCTTTGGCAGTGGCTTTGCCTTTGCGAGGCATGTCTTCTCTTGGGAGATAGGTCGGTCAGCTCGACATCCGTGCTTTGGGCTTTGTTTCTCTCATTATTTCTTGCTCGTGGTCTCCTTTCCCTCTGATTTTTCTTTCATCTACTTATGCTCTTGCCTTTATCATTTAGTCGTTTCGTATGCGGCTTCGGTCATTCGGAGCCAAAGTTGTGTAAATCGCTGAACAGAGCTGCAGTGAAGTGCCTGAAGTTAGTAAATAAGACAAACAAAATGTAGACGCTGCTGCATTGACGAGAAGGAACCGACAGACCCAAAAAGCTCAGCTTATGCGCAAGTCAATAGAAAGTGAACCGAACGGCCCAGTCACCGCGGTCCGCATTCATCACACCAACACAACACATCACGGCTATGAAGACAACAAGAAAGAAACAATAGCACAGCACAATGCCCGTTCGGAAATCCGCGAACATACAAAAACAACTCCCATTTCGATGGATGTTTCGAGATCCGTCGGTTGTACGTCGCCAAGAAAGCTTGATGTCAGTGACTTCATCCATTTATCCCAGTCCCATCTCCAACCCGCCAAATTGTCATTATTCGGGGCGGTGACACCGCCACCCATGACACGTCCTCCTTCAAAACACACCATATACCCCCTCTATGTCTTCCAAAACAGATCCCCTCCTGTTTCCTCCTCCAAGAAGCCATCCACCTCGTCATGCATTACGACCTCTTCCTCATCCACCACCTCCCGCTCCCTCTTCACATCCTCCACCATATCAACATCGTCATCTTCTTTACTTGCTTCATCCACGTCTACATCTTCGCCTTCGTCTTCTTCCATCGCTCTCCCCTGGGCTTCTCCCTTGCTGCCAGCCCGTCTCAGCGCCTTAACAACCTTCGTGGGCGTACTCGCCATAGAACGCGTCATCTTCTTCGTGGGTGTCCCCGCCACAGACCTCATTGTTTTAGTGTACGCCCGACAAGATGGAGGGGGAGTCGTGACTGTTGGCCCTGCATCGCACTTGATCCCAAGTTTTCGCTTCACCTGGCCGAAACGGACCTTTTTGGGGTGGGGAGGAGAGACGAGCGCCCAAGAAGTGAGTCATGTGGCATTGGAGGCAAAGATAAAGGAAAGTATTTCAAACATGGAGGGGAAGACTACTGGGAGCGAGGAGACAAGAATGTACATTGTACATACCTTGGCGACGTCTGCGTTCTTGAAGCTCTGTTCTAGGGCAACGGCGTTCCAATCGATGTCTGCCTTGTTGCGGGTGTGCTTGACAATAGCAAAGAAGAACATGGCCTCTTGGGCAGTGGGCAGTCTCTTCTTGGGTGTAGTGTGGCCGGCCATGGCAGTGTCAGAGTTGAGCTGCGCCGAGTATGAGAACGGATGGGATGATTAAGGTGTTCTTCGAATAAGCGGAGATAGGAATTGAGTATAATAGATCTCAACAGATGAAATGTGAAAGCGATATAGCGATTGATCAGTCGGAGGTTGCCACGAACTGAACCAATGACCGGCGGACCGCTGATTGCACGTCGCGCAGGTGCCGGCAGTTGGTGATGCAGTGAACCAAATGAAATGTTTGGTCTGGTGAGCGTTTGCATAAGCAGGTGCACGTTGCCTATAAGGCCTCGGTTACACACGATGAAAGGTTGAAATGGTGAAATAATGCTCTTTCTCTCAGCGAGCAAGTCAATTTTTCCTACTTTACATTTCGAAGACAAATCATCCAGACTCCAGGAGCTCGTTATTTGCGCATCCAAATCCTATCATCTCCGCGTATTTTGAGTATTGTCATTAGGTCATAAAGCAAGAAGAGGAGAAAGCATCAGCCGTGCGCCAGTCATACAGTATACATACAGACATACAGTCCACACCAAAGCCCGCCTTTTCGGGAAATCAAAGAAGGGAGGGGTCATAAAAGGGCTCATTCCACTCATGGGATGGATCCAATAATGTTATAGGGTTGTTGGGATCGGATCGATCTGAGCATTCGAGGCCTGGGCTTTGTAGGTCGGTCGTTGTGTCACCGTATTTGCTTCTGTCGTGGGCAGCTTCAAAGACTGTGAAAGACTCAGAGTATGCAAAATGGCTGGGGTCCAGGAAGTCATTTTTGCCGTCAACCATGGGAGAAAAGGCGTCAGATGCCGTTTTGTTCTGTCCTTTCTCCATGACGGCGGGGCATACAGAGACCATGTCGTCGCTGCACGGTGTCGGAAACCGGGAGCTATAATCATCGCTGTATGGAGACGCGAGCGATGTAGGCGATGACTTGGACGGTCATTAGCAAGGTCGATGATGATGGACGTGATCGAGTGATGGGCATACATACCTGAGCTAGCGATGACAAATCCACACTAGAGTCGGATTTGCTGAGGGTGTTCTTTTTGGACGAGTCTTTTCTTTTGCATGGCTTAGATATCTTTTTGTCGTCGCGCCGAGGGCGTTTTTGACGTTTTTGACCCGTCAAGGAATCTCGGAAACGGGAGAACCTCATTCTTGCAGCATGCCCGTTCCTAATAGGCTCTGACAGTACGGGGTCTTGAGCGACTTGATTCCAATCAATCTTGCAACGATTGTCAGTACAGTCGCAACACATGAGGAAAATAAATATCAGAGTTCACTAACGTCCTTTAAGCTTTTTTGCTTCAAAATCGCAAACAACAAGCAAGCCGTCGGGTTATCAGCATGGGGAGTCATGGCTGCGACGCTTTGTAATTCGGATGACGTGCGACTTGCTTACTGCAAGAGAGAGGGAGAGAAAGAAAGATGAAGCAGTAGGTCTTTCCGCCAGGATGAGCTGACAGAGATATATAGCCAGCAAGGATTTGAGGAACGCCGCAAGACAACTCGAATTGATGTATTAGCGTTGACTGCGAGCTTTCCAGACGAGTTGAAACTCGAGAGGTGAGACCTTGGCCGACCCAGTGGGTAGAAAGGTGTCATTGACAGTTTGGATTCGGCCGAGACAAGTGTCGGATGAGCGAACCAGTATGAGTCGAGGCAGGTGACGAACACACCAGGGACGACGAGATAGACACCCCCAAAAAATGTTATTTTGCTTAGCGAACTGTTCACGAAGGTGGCAAGGACGATATGCTTTATACACACAAAGAGGGTGAGGAGCAGAGAGCTACTAAAAGAGCCGAGACGAAATTGTGTTGCGAATGAAGGAGGAATTTGGGAAGAAGGAGACGACACGTGCCGCCTTGGGGAATCGCTCGTTTTTAACAGACATCGAACTCGACGCTTGGCGTAGATGGAAGGGGGGGTGAGCGAATGCAAGGCCCAGGAACCCGACACCAACATCTGGTTCAAACTGGAAAGCTTCGAATCTTTCATGCGAGGATAGGGCATGGCTGGCATTGGCTGCCCAGTGCCTAGCGCTACGGCAATCTAGGAACAGGGATGCCCGGGGATGGGAGGGACAGACGCATGGAGAATCGAGAATGGTGAGTGGTGCAAGTCGTGAGGCGTGAGGCGTGAGGCGTGAGTCGCGAGTTGGTTGGTACTGGTGTCTGGTGCTTGCCGCGGATCAAGCGTTGGAACTTAGAACTTGTAGGGGTGTGAACTCAACTCAATCTGCGGCAGTCCAATGTGCATTACGCAATTGGCTCGTGCCTGTCTGCAGTCTGCCTGGGGTAGCGTGGGCCGCGGCTCAGTTGTGTCATGGCGCTGTGGCGCTGCGACGAGCGACCAGCGGCCAACAGCCTACAGTCTACAGGGCGTAAACTGCATCCATCATCTGCATGCCACAGCGCCCGAAGCCGCCCCAGATCCTGTCCGTTCCGCCACCCCAACACCTCAGGCCCAAGAAATCAGGCCCAAGAAATCAGATCGACAGACTTCCTATTCGTGTCGAATACCGTCGCGCTGCAAACCGAGAGGCCAGTGTAGAGCTCTGCCCTCAAACGACTGATCTGTCACGACGTACGGAGAGCCCAGCAATGACAGGCCCACCGCTGCGGTGTGAGCGGGACCGTGTGACTCATCACCGGGAAGAGAAAGCAAAACCGAAACAAGAATAACGAGTTCAGGGGGCCGCGATGGCGCTGCAGTCAATCTGTGGGGCACACTGCAACGCTTTCTTGATGCTCAGCGCCAAGGCCTGCTGCAAATGCATCAATTTCAAGCAAAGTATGTCCCGGATCCAATAGCACACGTGCCTATTATTCTCGTAATCTAGTAGGACAAATCCGACCATATTCAAATATTGTATCAATTCGTTCCGGTGTGGGCCCCGTCGTCCGAGGCTACCCGAACCTGAGTCGCCATCTGCACCTGCATTGAGTCAACGAAGTTACTGAGACTGACTTTTCCTCTTTTTCTTCCAGTCGCTCGGTGAATCAAGTCCTTGTTTGCTTCAAGGGATACCAAATGCCAAACGCAGGAGAGGCCCCAGCGTAAGCCCCTCTCCTCATCACACCATGGCTGAGGCCAACGACAGCTGTTTTCTTCAAAAAGAGGGGCCAGCGGAGCAACCATCACGACGTTGAAATGATTTCAACTTGTGGTATCTCGGCGAGTAGAAGCGCAAAAAAGCTCTGGAAAATTCGAGGAAGAATATAAACATTGCTCAAGGACCTTTGGAAACCATGAAACCAATCTCCATGGTGCAACAACGGCTGTATTTCCCATCGCCGCCGTTGGGGGCCATTCGGCGAAGTCGTAGGGAGACGCGACAGGCGCGAATTTTTGTGGAGAAATTGCATGACCGGGTTTTCGCCAGGTTGCCACGAACTCACGTGAGCGGCTTGGCTGCACCTTTCTCGCCACGACGATTGGCCGCTGCTGTCTTTGCTTTTCGGCATGCGTTTGCTATCGCCGAGGCTGGGATGTGACGGAATGAGAAAGAAATGTCGACAATGTGCGTTACTTTTCCGGCACACCGACACCGTTTGAACTTGCGATTATGCAGGTGCCGGCATTCCGAGTTGATGATCATCCAGTTGGATGTCTCAGTGGCTTGTCTAGCAACGCACTCTCATTAAAAGCACATACTCCGTACATAGTATGTATACTTAAATGCTTCAAGTTTTAACACACGACACTTTCCCAATGCGGCACCAGATTGCTACCTAGGTATGTCACTCACGAGTCACGAGTCACAGACTCACAGCAACGGCTACATATCAGACAATAGGTGGGCAAACGCTGCGTTATCATCAGCTAATACGACCCTCGCATCACAAGAATGACAATATTATCGTCCAAAAGAAAGCCTCTTTTCATACTTTGCTGTTCCATGCTCTTTTTCCCGTTCCCAAATATGGTGACGCCGTGGGCGAAGGGGCGAAGCTGGGGGGGTTCAAATCTTCTTCGTATGAATTGTGAGACCCTCACGGTTCAGTTCAACCTCTTCATTGGACAAGAAGGTCAATCGGCGCTTAGCCAACCAGAAGCCGAGCTATTGCGGATTGGACGAGAGAGCCAATCATTTAGCCAAGATTTCATGACTAAGCCATAAAGACTTGAAACTTGAGAGCCTCGAGTGGCCTCGAGTGTGTAGAAATGGCTTCGCTTCGCTTCGCCAACAAAAGTCCCATTTTCTGCTCTGACGTCTTACCCTCGGCTTCGGAATACCATATATTCCGCCCTATCCGCGCCAAAGTACATAGGTACATACGTATGTATGTACATATGTACATATCCAGCTTGCGCTCGACCAAGGGATGACACTACCAACTTTATTCGATCCAGCCGCGCCTCGAACGCGACTTGTCTACACGTTTGGAGTACCAAGCATCAACTAAGAGGCAGAACGTCGCCAAGCCTCATGCGTCAAAAGTCACCCGTCCTCTCACTAGTCCCCCACTTCTAGCCTGCGTATTTTCGTGGCCTTTTCCCATGATGAGCCACAAGAATTGGAATGATCGCGCCGATAAAGATCTTTTCTTCACAATTCTATCTTTGAAGGATGTCGGCCTCATCAGTGGGGAGGAGTGGTGTAGGATTGGTAACCACATGCGATGTCTCGGCTATAAATTTACCAATGAGGGATGCCGGTATGTCGTTTGAGCGTGGCTGTCACCTTATCATGACATGACCCATCCATCATTCTCCGTTCTCGTTGAAAAAAGGGCCGACGAGCCGCCTTGCTTTGCACCTTCGCGACTCCGTGCCCATGTTCCACTGAACATGCTCTCTTGTGATGCAATCCGTTATCACATGCCCTTGACTTCAAGTGAGGTTCGTCGGGTGGTGCCCATCGTGATGGTGCTCTCATCTTAATTCTTCGCTCTATTCCCAATGATAGACTTGGCTTCAAAAGTAATAAAGTCTCGTCGTTCCGGCAAGTTGACAATGAATACTCTCGCAGGCAACACTTCCAAGGCCTGCGAAGGGCCCAGAATAAAGCCTCAGCAGTCGGCACCGCTGTTGTTGCAAATCCCTATCACGCTGACCCGACGCTGGATCCCATCACCCGGCGACCGGGCCCTGGCAGAGCTCGGCCAAAGAAACACTCGCTGGCTTCCGCATCGGAAGTCGGGCAGCCCGTCGTGAAACACACTTATCCCACCCTACTTCCCAGGCCGGAATCTGTACATCTGCCGGCGCCTGCTCCCGAGCAACATATCCAGCAAGCAGGCGAGGCTGTTGTGGACCACGGCGCGCCATCACAGCCTCATGGAGCACCAATACACGTGGGAGCCCCCTTTTCTGCCTACACGGCCGACGCTCGTCGTGTGTCGTTCCGGGCCAAAGGCGGCGGTAGCGATGACGGCGTGAGGACTGGAAATGATGGCGGAAACAGAGACGAGGGCGAAGGTGCTGTTGGACGGACCGGGAAAGAGCGTGCTGTCAAGAGACGAAGACTCGAGGAACCTCTGGATCTCGAGCACTCAGCACTACCTTCAGCACCACCCTCGGCATCAGCCTCGACACCATTTTCAGAGCCACCCTTAGCACAGGTACCCTTAGCACAGGTACCCTTAGCACATGTACCCTTGGCACCACCCGAAGAGGAGGCAGTGCTGGCTTTGGTGGCTCATACTGGCGCGTCAGGGCCGAATCTCCAGGGCAAGTGCGTCACGTCGTTACCAAATGCGGCTTTTCAGCTTTTAGGTGCTAATGCGGTCAATAGCTTCCCTTATAACAATACATAGTACGATTGGGAGTATAGATCAGTTCGGCCAGCGAAGGTAAGGCGCCCAAGAGCGGACTTGCGCCGCTTTGACCGGGTTTCGTTTGGAGTTTCCGAGTGTGCGATCATCTTCTGTAGGTTGATCTTTAGCGACAATTTATTAATGGAATACGTGTACGAAGCGGAAGTTGTCAGAATTTGTAACATGGGAATCGGGATGTATATCGGAGGATGTTCCAACAGAGCATCTGCTGGCAAGACAGCTGGTGCTAGTGGTGTTCACAGCTGGCTCTATATGGTTACCAGAACAATCATTTACTACTGGCCTCGTTCAAAACACGAGCTCATACACTTTTTCCGCCTTTATCCCGACTTCCTCTGAGTTACATCTTTCCCCCTCGACTGAGTCGACTCCGACTTGATGAACCGGTCCCACCTCACAGTCACAGATGTCTTCCGATTCTCACCGCTGCCGGCACATCAGGCAGCATGTCTACCAACAACAAAGGAAGGACTGGCATCGGGGGCGATGCCGCTTTTTTGCGACCTCGTTATGTGTTTCTACTTGGCGGGGACGGAGGCCCATGTAATGGCCCCCGAGGTACGGAAGGATATTGCCGATCGGGGCATGCATGAGGACCTTGGGTCAACGGGTTACGTGGGATGGCATCCGGTAAAATTAAATCAAGTCTTTCTCTAAATTCTACGTTGCAAAGAAGTATAGAGGCAAGGAAGCAGTGCCAACTCCTACTGTTCCTGTCAAGTTCACCTTTTTCTCCCCCATCACCAAGTCCACTTGGTTGTAAGAATCTCTACCCCATGGCGTTCTCGTTGGGTCACGGGTGCCTTCTCTATTTGTAGATGAGGACAGAAGCGAAGCCTTCTTTTGTATTTCAACAGTCTACCTACTCAACTGTTAAAGTTCATAATCTAGTTCTCAGACACTTCCTTCTTACCTTGCCGCTTCTCCTGCTCACCTCAACTCATACGCCCCCTCTCGCAACAATGCAGTGCCGCTGACTGCCCTTCTCCCTGCAATGACTTTCGACATGCGACGGGACGAAAGAAGCCATCAGGGCGTTCTCTTACTTCTGCGCGCTATGTTCCAGTACATCGAATTTACGACTGAGTAGATCGGGTCATTTGTGTATGGCCTGACGAGCCATTAATCAATATACCTGGTGCGAGCAACGCCTCTGATTTCACTGTTCTCTCACACGCAACTAATTCCTCACCCTCGTACTCTTCTATTTCTCCCTCACGCATTTCCTTTCATTCACTGCAGCAACCGCGCAAGCAGTGATGCAACTTCCCCCTTGCCTTTTGTCCTACTAGTCAGTATCATGTGCGTTGCGACTCAACCAGAAGTGGGATGACTCCTACGTCAGCCTCATTCTCGCCCTGGTCGACGTAGCGAAGCCAATATAGAAGTTCATCAAGGCGGCAGGAAAGCATACGAGAGATCAGGACCTCAAGGAAAACCTACAGCGGCGTCAAGGCTCAAGCATATCAATATCATCACTACGCAGAATTTGCACATCGGGCCACTCACCCCAATCATTTTGAAATGTCTCTTCCCTCCTACTCTTAATTTCTCACTTCTTGTCTTTGTCATGGTGCTCGTTTTAGTCATTTGGACTTCGCTTTCGAACACCCCTCATAGCCAACATGTCCAAAAACGCCGCCGCGGCCAGGCCTCCCCACGTGAAGAACAAGGAAGTTGGAACAGTAGCGAATGGCGGCATTTATGATATCCGAGCCCGCGACCCCTTGCAAACGTAAAACTCCAGTCAAGAGGCCCTCGTCGGCCAAGTATGCCGCCCGAGACAGACAGTCGGACGATGAGGGAGACCATATCCTGCCAGTTGAGGGCGTCTAGCCTGTGACGCCTTTGTCTGGGTGCACCAAGCATAAGACGTAGTGAGGTTTCTTCTCTCCGATATGCTCATCGTTGGGCCGTGACTCAGGACTGACCCTCCGTCAAAGGTCTAAGGGCGTATAGCATTTTCCAGTGCGCTTTGTTTGTGGACTCATCTTAGGACCGTGTTACTTGCTGCATGCGGTGATGTGAGCGAAGTGATGTTTTGCAGCCTGCAGGGGCATAGAGAGAAAGTCTACAGAGGGGAGACTGGTTGGATCTCGAATACACAGATATCAGGCTGGAAAAACGACGTGTCACTCTCTCCTCCGTCTAAGTTATGTCGCTGTGAACTTCATCAAATATACCAGAAAGATGTTTTTGTTTTTTGGAGATCACCAAGATGTTGCGCTCATCATCTATTTCTTTCGATACCATCTTACCTCACTCTAATCCTTCCTCTTGGTCTTCCAACTCATGCTTTATTATTCTGTGCAGCCGGTACCGTTAAGACTAGCACTTACAGTGTATACATACTACACCGCATCTTGCCGGTGGTTCACTTTGTCCTCCACTGCCCACCTTCTGTTTGACTTCACAGCTTCAGCATATCTATACTCTTGTCGGCTCTCGTACAGGTTCACTCTTCTCGAAATCACCGTCTCACCCTTCTGCCTTTCCCCCAACTATTTTCATCCGTCAGTCCCCTCATTTCATTATCATCCTCCTCGCTCTTCGTCTCTGTTCATCGAGAAATGTTCAACCTCTTCTTCTGAAGATGATAGTACTGGGGAGAAGAGCAGGCCAGTGCGACGTGGAGGCTTTCAAGGGCTCTTGATTGCTGCACTGTGCAGAATGGTAGAACCGAACAGTTTGGCTGGTCCATTTCAAGCCGAGGATTAGCAAGGGCGAGCCGCAGTACCTCATGCAAAGGAGCGCACATCAGGATCAGTGAAAATAGAATGGTCATTATATTCCATGTCCTGTCATCGTAGCAGCAAGAGGTAACTATCAACTCCCAGTATTCCTTCGTTATCCCTGGCCCATGCTAGAGCTGCCCTCAAAAAAAAATTATAAACGCCAAGTCTGCCACTCGCAGTAAAAGGCATCTACCTTGGAGCTCGCCCATCTGATCTATGTCCGTCACTACTGCTTCCCTTCTTGTCGGGAGCTTTGCCCGTTCCATCCTCCTCGCCCTTACGCTTACTCGTGCCCCGAAGACTTTGGCCCTGCCCTGCAAAGTGCTGTTTCTTGGCCCCATTTTGTTCCTGCTTCTTTTCATTGTCCTCTTCGGTCTTCAGAGGTTTGTATTCGTAGCCGAAAAACAGCTTGTTGGAGGCCAGGCGAAGTGGCGCTGGTGCTCCTGTCCGGCTCTTGACAGCTGCTGGCTCAGCAGGCACAGGCGTGGCAGGCTTCGGTGTGGGAGCCTTACGCCCCTTTTTCACCAGTCGCTGGCCTTCGCCCAGGAAATTGGTAGGCGTGCTGGTGACGGATGGAGCGATGGAACTGAAGCCAATGGCCTGCGCCATGGTACCTTGGCCGTGAACAACGCCCCCTGCTGGAACGCCGTTTCGTGTACTTCCTGGGGCATTGGTGCCGCTCTTCTTCTCTGGCTCTACGTAGCCAACAGGCGGGGCGAATTCGACAGATACATCGGTCTCGATCATGCTGACGCCCATCTTGTCCGTTTCGGGCTTCACATCCAGCACGGCCACATCGTGAATCTCGTCGTTGTACTCGAAATTGAATACATCGCCCTTGGTGAGTGTGGCAAAGTTTCGGAATGCTCTCTCCAGAACGGCCTTTGGATCACTAATCTCCAAAAAGTTGACAGACTGGGGTTGTAGCTTGACCATTTTTGCCAGCTCGAGCGATGTGGTTCGGATCTGTATCATATCACCTACGTCCATTCCTAGCGACACCATCATCTATATGATCGGTCGAAGAAGTCAGTAAAGGATCTTGGAAATGAGCAACCCGAAGAGTGGCATGGTCACTGACCCACTGTGGGATGTATGCTCTTCCCTCCTCGGCAATAAACTCCAGGACACCGGCGTGAGAGTGTCTGCCCTTTTCCCCGTTGATCATCTCCATCAGCAGTGGCCACTGCACGTGTAGTTTCGACACCTTGTCCAATGCCGACGGAGGTAGAATGATTTTGGAGCCGTAGTTGAGCTCAGGTCGTTCGGATCCGGGGGCCATGACAACCGGATAGCATCGGTAGTACTCATCGAACCGCTGTATGATCGGTCGCCTGCCACGAGCCATATTGTAAAGGTGCTCGGGGTTGGACGGATCGAAACCGCCTCCATATGCGGGCTGGAACTAGGTAGGTAGGAAGCTTGTCAAGATATGGCTGGGCTGAGAACCGGCTTGGGGATCTTACCATGGTTGCTGTGAGGAACGCTCGATGAACTAGCAGAAACGGTCAACTTGTTCCTCGTTATGTCTTTTCAGTGAATGCAACGGCAAGTCCATAAAATGTCGAAGAGGTATAATAGTGAAGAAACGAAGACAGGTCGGTAGGTTAATGCGAGACCTACGTCGCTGACTTCGATGTGGGGTGCCGAAGGCGAAGAAGGCAGCTTTCGAATGACGCAGATTCAGTCGGCAGTGACATGGTGGCACATGAGCATTTCTGCACCCCTCCCTGCCTCAGAACACAAAGTAAGAAATATCACTTCGCGGTACCGCTCTCGATCAAGCAATTATAACCCCTGCAACTAATCTCATTTGGCATTCACTGTCGCAGCCAGATTCAGAAGGACGTCGCCCGCCGCACACAGAAAAGAACACGGCCCACCACCATGTCGTCGCGTTATTCTGCGGCGCGGCCGAATCAAGCCGGCGAGAACTTCGCCCGCACACACCACAATGAGACAGATTACGACAAGACACAAGTCAAGTTTGACGTTCGTAACCCGTCCATTCTCGCGCCCGACTCGAGAGAAGACGACGCCATCTTGGACGCAGACGTCATTGGCAGCACAAACTCGACCAAGCGCGGCGCGGTCAACTTGGACGGCTATGATAGCGACTCGGACAATGAGACATTCAACGTCAAGGCGGCGAGCCGAAAAAAGGGCAAAGTAGACTTCAACGAGCAGCTGGACAACTACGATGCTTCTGGACAAGCCACAGCCGCAGTGACTGGTGTTCCTGGCGCGGACGACGATGATGATGAAGACATGTTCGCCGTTGGCGGTGACGCTAGTCCGCCTAAAGACGCGGAAGACGTGGAGGATGCCAATTTCGACAAGTCAGGGAAGAAAAAGAAGGATGTGCGATTCCTCGACGCGACACAAATCATGGGCCAGGATCATGACAGCAAAAGCGGCGGTCACATTCGACTCGATGAAGAAGAAAGCGACGACGATGAAGTCGAAGCACAGCTGGCCGCCGAAGAAGAAGGTTTAGATGACGAAGTAGGCGCAGGCGGGCTTAAGAAAAATGCACCCAAAGTGGAAGCCTTCAACCTGCGGGCCGAGATGGAAGAGGGACAGTTTGATCAAGCTGGTAACTACGTTCGCAGAGCGGGCGATCCAGACGCTATCCACGACAACTGGCTGGCTGGAGTGAGCAAAAAGGAAATGAAGAAGGCGGCCGAGGCACACGAGAAGCGTAAAGCAGAAGCCCGCAAGCAGCGTATCGCAGAGGCCGATGTTCTCGTGTCTAGCCTGCTCAAGACCCTTATCCTCCGATTAGAACCGGCCGAAACTCCGCTCGAGGCAATAGCTAGGTTTGGCAAACACCAGATCAAGACCAAGAAGATACCCAAGTGGAAGCTCAAGAAAATGAACAAGAATGGTGCCGAGGACATGGACGTAGACAGTGTACCTGAACAAGACCCAGAGCAGGCTCGAATCAAGGAAGCCATCACTGCCATTACTGACGCGGCTGACAAATTGTTCAACCGAGACTTTGAGGATATATACGAACAAGATCGCGAACTCTTGATGCGAGCGTACCGGCGCGAGACTGGAGAGGATTGGGTCGAAGTTGATACACAGCAACAAGATAACACATGTAGCCAGCCAGCTGCCCAGGAGTGGGAGTTTCGATGGACAGACGGCCGAGACGATGCCTCGAAACAAGGTCCCTTCCAAGCTTCCATGATGAAAGCTTGGCAAGATTCAGGCTATTTTGGGCATGGTGTTGAATTTCGACATGCAGGCCAAGGCGAAGATGCGTGGACAACAGCGGCGACTTTTGCCTGAAGCTTGGAAGCCCATCGGGTTGGTCTACCGTCTGACTGACAATTGAGCAGTAGCCACGACTGCCAAGATCATGGTCGACTGTACGTAAGGCCAGAAGACAATTGGAAGCATTCTGGTGAAACAAATGATCCGAACTCAACACGTGCGTAGAGCGGGTGGCTGTCTAAGCTCACGCTTACAATAAGCTTTTGCACGAGCTTCGGAGCACTAGACTGCTGGAATCCTGGTGGTTCCGACGTCAACTCGCGGCTCCATGACATCTTACAGCGTAAAGCTCCGGAAGAACGTCTAGTTGGCAAAGCAGCCCTAGACGCTTGATGGCGGCATCATGAAGCGACGACCACCAGGTACATATTCTGGCCAGAAGCTACGTACTGTACCTTAGATACATAGTACATACCTAGGTACCTAGGTACATACACACTGCACCTCCGGTGACCTACCCGACTCGGCAGGCTCGCCGCAACCGGAGTTGGAGCATCGCATGACAAGGCTGACTCACGTGTTCATAACTTTCTGCCATTTATCACTTATGTGCATATCCTGGTAGCCACAGAATTTGCTTCATTTATGATTGTGTAATCCGTAGAGCTTTCTTTTCTATCGTCGCCGTTATGCTGGCATCGCCTTCGTCTAACGAGTGCAAATGATCAGTGTGAGTCCGACAGTGTCCACTGTCCACTCAGCACTGTTCAGCAGGATTTACAACATCTGCTGAATCCAGCAATACCGCTGACGTCTTTCTGTTCCGCCAACTAACAGTGTGGGCCAGTGAGGAAGCAGAAATGGTCAGATCGAAAAGTGCTGGGGCGGTTGCGGCGCCGCGTCCGAAAAAAAAAGACGCATCAACAAGGCGGGGTTGAGAAAGGGAGGAGATTCGTCCCTAGAGAGCTTGTTATGTACATAGTAGGTACCTAATTAGGTACCTAGTGCCTTGTCGTCTCCAGAATAACGCTTTTAGGAGCGTATAACTGTTGAGAAACGGCCCAGCTTCCTTGGTCGTTATCCCAGCTAGCAGATCTAGCTAGCATGAACCATGTATGTACATACATCAGGTAGGTATGTACATTATACATAGCTTGAACCCTTGCATAAGACCCCTCCCTCCTTGCGCTGCATTCGTAGCCATGAGCTTGGCCAACGTGGCGGGTGTCTTGGTCTTCTTTTGTCTGTTTTGTTGGTGCGAGGCAAGGCAAACCGAGCCGGAAAGAGGCTCTCGAAGCGGTCGGTGAGCAACTGGCATAGATACAGTGAATGTACTATGTATGTATGTACGCCGTTATTAGTGCCTTGCCGAGGTTCTCATTGCTCACGCTGGATCGAGTACGTATCTCATGGAGGATCAAACGGCCATGCTCGGAGTTGAGGGGGCATGAATGGCCATCGATCACGAGTCACAGTTCCCAGATCAGGTCGACGAGCCATTAAAATGCACACGATTGATGCAGCGTTAGCCGTGACAATTGTCATTTGTGGTGTGATGTCAGCGATGCGGACGGCAACACGGGCTTTATTATTAATTAGTGTGGGCAAACCTGGCGCCACCCGCCACTCCGGCCGGTGCTCTTCTCGGTGCCTCGTCCGTTCCTTCCCAGGGAGACAGCGCAGCACTTATTTTTCCACCACCTTCTGTCCCCCCTCTCGTTCGTTCCCCTTTCTATTTCTTCTCCTCTTCCCCTCTCGCCTCACCAGTAATTGACTTGTTCTTGAGTCAACCATCTACAATTCCTTCCCCTAGAAACTTTCTTCGGTACGTCAAACGTCAAAAACGATGCACAGCAAAGCTCTAGCTATAGCTCTAGCTCTAGCTTCAACCTCAGCTCCAAGCTCCAGCTCAGCTCCAGCTCCAGCTTTACTTCGCTTCTCTTTCTCTCGCGGCATCTGCTCTAAGCTGCGCGTACTAACTCGAGCTCTCCTCGCAGAAGAATTCCACTCTACAACATGACTGTCAAGGTTGGCATCAACGGCTTCGGTCGCATTGGCCGTATCGTCTTCCGCAACGCCGTCGAGCACCCCGATATTGAGGTTGTTGCCGTCAACGACCCTTTCATCGACCCCGAATATGCCGTGAGTAGTCTCTAGCGATCCCACGATGCGTTTGCTGGGATGTTGAAGAAGCATTTTTTCTGCCCCTCCCCCTCCCTGACGTCGCGACCTCCGCCTCCTCACATAGCCCGCTTGTGGCACAGTGAAGTGGTCTGCACTGGAGCTCTTGCCGTGCCTCACCTCGACATCCCTGTCACAATTTTGCGCCCTCAAATGTGCCCCACGGCACCGGTGAGAGCGCTAGACCGTGTTAGAGGGTCATGGCCGCACGGTTCGACCAATCTGAGGCCGCACCAAGAAGTCATGCAAAAACCACACATTTTTTTTCTTTCAATTGCTAGTTGATTGCGAAGTTCTCCAGCTAACATCGTCCAGGCCTACATGCTCAAGTATGACTCTTCCCACGGCGTCTTCAAGGGCGAGATCAAGAAGGACGCGGACGGCTTGATCATCAATGGCAAGAAGGTCAAGTTCCACACTGAGCGCGACCCTGCTGCCATTCCCTGGAAGGCATCTGGAGCCGAGTACATTGTCGAGTCCACCGGTGTCTTCACCACCACCGAGAAGGCCAAGGCTCACTTGACTGGTGGCGCCAAGAAGGTCATCATCTCGGCTCCTTCTGCCGATGCTCCCATGTACGTTATGGGAGTCAACGAGAAGACCTACGACGGCAAGGCCGACGTCATTTCCAACGCTTCTTGCACCACCAACTGCTTGGCTCCCCTGGCCAAGGTTATCCACGACAAGTACACCATTGTTGAGGGTCTGATGACCACTGTCCACTCGTACACTGCCACCCAGAAGACCGTCGACGGTCCCTCAGGCAAGGACTGGCGAGGTGGCCGTGGTGCTGCCCAGAACATCATTCCCAGCAGCACCGGTGCCGCCAAGGCTGTCGGCAAGGTCATTCCCGACCTCAACGGCAAGCTCACTGGCATGTCTATGCGAGTTCCTACTCCCAACGTCTCTGTCGTTGACTTGACTGTCCGCATCGAGAAGGGTGCTACTTACGACGAGATCAAGGCGACTGTCAAGGAGGCCGCCAACGGTTCTCTGGCTGGCATTCTCGGCTACACTGAGGACGACATTGTGTCCAGCGACATGAACGGCAACACCAACTCCTCCATCTTCGATGCCAAGGCCGGTATCTCCCTCAACAAGAACTTTGTCAAGCTCATTGCTTGGTACGACAACGAGTGGGGCTACTCCCGCCGTGTTCTCGACCTCCTTGCCTACGTTGCCAAGGCTGACGCTAGCAAGTAAATTTGCTACTCATTCATTAAGCGGCTAGGACTGGAGAGGCGGTGAAAAAAAAAAAAAAAAACGAAAAGAAAAAATGGGCGTCCATTTGTGCCTGGCGTCATAATAAAAGTAGGCCATAATGAGATTCATGAGTTGGAGGAGGCCAGCACACGGACAGGATACCGAATACGTGGGCGTCTTCAGAATGGGCGGTACGGATACTAGGAGTAAATAGCTCGCTTAAACATGATAGATCCAACCGGTTGCTCACATTTCTTCGCGAAGGTCTGTGATTCTGCTGTGGGCCCGTAGATCCATTATTCGGAGTCTTGCATGCACGTGAAGAGCGTTTAGTCGTTAAAACGCGCATTTTGTAATTGTCTGGTCCACAAAACAGTACAAAAATATTCGGTTATCATAAAGTGATTTGTCACTCTGTTCGTCGAGGTTGACAGAAAAAGAAATGCCCCGTAATGATCCATCAACTCCCGTAATATAGGCACCCGCCTACGCTTTTCTTCCCAGTATCCTCCTACTTGCTTTTCCCACTACTCTCTTCATCGTTTCTGGCAGATGCGAGAGGAACTTTTGCGCCTATCTCCTCTGGTACAAGCAGAGCAAGCACGACAATAAAAGCCAAACGGCAGAGGAAAAGGAAAAAGAGAAGAAAAAAAGCCCAAAAAAGTAGGGAAAAGGAAGAGAATGAGAAGAGAGATTAGGAGAGAAGGAAAGGGGGAGAGAGAAGCGAAGAGAAAACCAAAACTCGAAAAAGACGCAAGACGAAAACAAACAACAGAGCAGAACAGAAGCAAAGCTACATGTACGACTTAGCGACTTCAATAGCGGCGCAAATGACAAATCAATCAGACTTCCTCTTTTTCATGCTCATCGTGTCTGTTGTGCAGAGACTGTAATGTAAATCAGGAGTACATGCAGAGGGGGAATATCGTGATACATGCATCATTGCATATACATATAGATGCAAGGGCTGGAAGAAATAAATCGGATACAAGACGGCGGGGAGATGCCCGGGAGAAGAAGGGGTTGCTTGCTTGGTGGTGGCCCGTGAGGGTAGGTACAGGAAAGGACAGCTAGGTAGCGAAAAGGGCTACATAGCTCGCAAGGTAAAGCCAAAAGAAGTTGAGTGAAGCTAGGTAGCAAAGCTAGCGACGCCGTGTAAGTAAGTAAGTAGAGGCTAAGCGAAGCAAGGCTGAGCCAGTAAAAGCAAGACAAGGCTGAGCAGAGTAAGGCTGAGCTAAACAGAGCAAGTTTAGCAAAGCAAAGCTGAAGAAAGAAGAAGAGTTGTGCTAAGCACAGCGAAGCAAAGAAGTATAGAGTAGGTGAGAGAGAGAAGCAAAAAGAACAGACAAGAGGCCCCCCCTCCATTGTAAGGAGAAGAGAAGAAAGAAGTAGGAGAAAGTCAAGAGATGAGGGGGGGGGGCAAATCGAGACAGACAACGTGCTCTGCCTGAGATAGTAAAAGAAAGACGCCGTGTAAAGAGGAAAACGAGTCGTATATGTTGCTTGCGTGGGCAGGCAACGAAGAACGGGGCGAGCCGTGTTAAGAGGCCAAGACAGAATATGTGCCGCGTCTGAATGTCGGCAGATCGGACCAGTCTTGGGTTGGTGTCGTGGAGGAATATGGTGAAAGTCTGGAGGAACTCTGCCCGGACATGAGCAAGTAGGTCGGCGGCCCATCGATGAGATAGATGTCCTGCTATGTGACTGTCCAGCCGAGGGAAAGGATAGGAAGGCGGGAAGTAATATGGTGAGAAGGAAGATGGGATGTGAGCCAGGCCACACACCACGACACGTGCCGCAGATGTGACTTTGCAGACTGTCAGACTGTACTCTTCTCGAGTCGTCCGCCATGAATGCATGTTGTGAAGTGTCGTGGTCGTCCTTTCTAGTCTAGCCAAGCATGGTCGCCTCAGGTAGACAGACTCACGACTGTCCTCGTGCTCGACTCATCCATCAGAACGCATGCGTGAAGCACCTCCTGACCAGACCCCAGACCCAGGGGCATCATCACCTCCTCGAATGCTGCCCCTGCCCTGTCGCAGCCCTCACAACCGGCCAATTCTCCCTCACAGCCCGACTCTCCACCCACTCAATCCCCTCCTCCCGACACCAAAGCTTCAACACCCTCAACGCCCCCTCCGCCACATCATCCACCGTCGACCACGGCCTCGCATCGACTCTCATCCTCGCATCCCTCACCCCGGCATACATCTGCCTCACCTGCCCCCACGTCTTGACCTTCCTCCTCTCCTGCTGCGCCATCACAGCCATCTCGGAAGGCCCCGGCGGGGGTAACCCCTCACAGTGATACGGACACTTGATCAGTTCCTCGAGCAGGATCCCGAAAAAGAGCAACAGCATCGCATGGAGGGGTTGTTGGTTCGGCAGTTCCATGCGCTGCATCTCCTGGAGGAGGCATTCCATGAGGGGGAACATGGTGTGCCAGCCGTGCATGTCACCTGCTTGGTTGTACATGGCGAGGCGGGTATTCCGGGCGTGGAAGCCAAGCATGAAGGCGATGATGCTTTCGAGACTGAGCACGTAGCCGCGCTTGACTTTTAATTCGCGCGGGGTGTTGCGGAGGCCGAGTAGGGTGTCGCTGCGGTGTTCCTGGAGAATGGGATCGGCTTCATGCTTGAGGTGCTTGCCTATGGCCATGAATTTTTCCTCTTTATCTCGCAGGACTTTTGCCTCGGGGTTTTCGCCCTTGAGGGGGACTTTGTCGGTGCCGTTGGGGCGTCGGTCCGTGGAGGCGGAGGAGGGGGCGGGTGCTGATGCGGAGGGTGTGGAGGTGGTGATGGCGGCGGTTGGTGTTCGCGTCAGAGAGTTGGACGAGCTTACGCGAGACATGGCCGTTGTCTTCTTGGACGGCGTGGACGGCGAGCCATGTTTCGGGCGTGCTGTTGCTGTCCCTTGACCGGATGATCGCGGGCGTTTCGCGGCGGGTGCGTCCGCTCCCTCGACTGCACCGTTTGGTCGCTTTCTCGTCAGCAGAGGGCCGGTCGCCTCGTCACTACCAGCGCGAGGCTTTCGGTCGAGATCGCGGTCTGCCTGGCCGTGCGAGGCCCTTTTGGGCTCTGGCTTAGACTCAGGCTTAGGCTCGGGCTTTGGCCCAACAATCTTGGCAAACGCCGCGCGCAGGGGCTTGGGCACTTGGAGCACCACGAGCAGTCTTCGGCAATGGCCGAGTTTCTTGCCGGCGGTGGGAACAGCCTTGACGTCGTCTTCGACATCTCGGGTGGCTGTTGGGCGCTTCTTGGTGCTCACCGCATCTCTGCCAGGTCTGTTTGGCTCCTCTGACGCTTCCGCCGTTGTCTTCTTTCGCCTTTTCAGCTCAGCCTCAATGACGGGCGGCAATGTGGGCGACAACAATGGCGGTATCGAGACCGTCGGGCGCGGTTTCTTGGCCGCGGCTGGCGCTGTCGACTCCAACTTCTTCGATTTCAAAGGAGCGCTGCCGTGCTGGGAATCGTCGCGCCGCTTCCTCTCTTTCTCCTTCTTGATTTTCGCGTCATCCTCCTCGGCTCGAATGCGCTTCTCCTTTTCTCGACTCTCGAAGCTCAGATGTAACGGGGACAGCAGCGGCGGTACAAACGACTTGGTCGTCGTGGCTTCAGACTTTACCGCCGTGTCTCGGCTGCTGTTGGCGTTGTTCCCAGTCAAGCTCGGACGGCGCGGTCGTGCTGCTGGAGAAGGGCGGCGAGGACCAGGATTCGCTGGGCCTTTCAGAGGAGGTCTCCCACTGGGATGTGATGACGAGGGGTTCCCTCGATCGTCTTTGTGGACCGCTACATCGCGGTAATTGCGATGGTCGCGATCCCGAGGTGGTGGCGGGCCCCTGTCTTTGCGGCGTGATGCTTCATCGCGTTCACGTTGCATTCGGTCGTCCCACGGTCGTCGGTCATCCGGCCGTGGTCGCTTCTGAAGACGCTCGTCATCGTGATCCGGCATGCGCCGCTTGCCGAGAGGGGATGGCGGTCGGGGGGGTAGAGAGGCTGGTTTGGGAGGCAGCCTGGGCGGGAGAGAGAGACGTGTTAACAAGAGGGTGTCAAAGCAGAAGAAGGAAACAAAGAAAGGAACAAAGAAAAGATGGGGGGAAGGAAAAAGGAAAGGTATATGTTGCATACCGTGATTCAGTGCGAGCTTCGGGGATAGGCTTCAGTCTTGCACTGGCCGACGAGACATTCGAGTCTCGTGGTCTGGAGGGCCCATCATCGGACCGCCTCGAATCTTGGTATGGTCGGGCGCCGTGGGCAGGAGGCATGGCAGTTGTCGCTGTCGCGGCGCCCACGGGAGCGCCGGTAGAGGCGTTGGTGGGCGGCATGGCGCGCTCACTCGCCTTCTGTTTCGCAGCGGCGAGATTCGGCGTCGATGCCTGTGCGGCAACAACCGTCTTCTTGTTCCTGTAGTCGCTCAGCGACAACTTTCTTTTCTCTCCGGTGCCGGTAGCACCCCGGAGCAGGGCAGTGACGTCGCGGGGAAGAGGCTTTGTAGGCTCTTCTCGCATGTCATGATACGACCTCGTGAGTAGCAGGCCACGTTCGGTGTCGGACAAGAAGGTTGGATACTGCAGACGAGGTTGATGCCATTCCTCGAAGCGGCGCGTGGTAGTGCGCGGATCGGCAGTGGCTTCGTCTTCGGGCTGTGATGGCTGTCGCCAGGAGGCAGAAAAGGATAAGTAATGCGGATTCGGGGGAAGGATGCGCTGGGAGAGCACGTCAAGCTTCTTCGCCGCGGCTTCCATGGTACGCGAGGCGTGACCATGCCGCGACGGCAGAAAGCGGCGGCGAGCTTCGGAGCGCAGGCGTCGAGAAGGAGGGCTGAGAGCAGCAGACCAATGCAGGCGATAAGAGGCGCGGGCGCGTCGACGAAGGCAATAGGCGAGGCGAGCTGCTCGAGCTGGCGAAGCGCAAACGCGGTTCTCGGTTGTGGGTGAAGCACGGGGACGTCGTCGAGTTGCGGATGGAAATGAGCGCTATTGAAGGATGCAACACCAAGGCGAAGCCACAGCGGAGGGAAGGATGGGGGCGGGCGGCGGGCGGCGGGCCTGCTTGTCACTTGTGAGTCGTCCCCCTGCCTTTACGGAGTATGGAGTGGTGATTGAACAGTTGTTTTATTCGCTGCCTGCTTGTTGTGGCTGCCCGGCACTTCAGACGCGGAATGATGAAACGAGTGAATGTGTCGATGGGTGAAGAAACGAGCGAGTTCTGATGTCTCTGTGGAAAGGGTCCGAGGAGCCACTACTATGCTCTCTAGGTAGGAGTGACAAGAGTCACAAGACCACCCGACGAGCAGGTGGGAGGGCTGATGGCGAGCAGTAAGTGGACTAGGCAAAAAATGACAAGCTTCTCCAAATTATGAAGAGTCAGAAACGCACAAGAGTACGGAGTAGAAGAGTGTAAGAAAGATGCCCAAGACGCCCAAGCTGCTTAGAACGATTGTCGGAAATGGGAACACAGCTGGGTCAGGTGAGATATGGCAATGGCGTGGAGAGCGGAACCTCCGCGGGGGCGTCTCACACGCTAGGTACGTGTTGTATGTAACTTGTAAGGTGTAACTTATATGTACATGCATACACTGGAGTGACTGGACTCTGGAGAGTCACTACGGAGTACATAGAGGTACAAAAGTGAGGCGCAAAGTTACAGCAGCACAGCGCCCAGAGCAGCCCTGAACAGCGCTGAACAGCTCCTCCCGAGTCCCCAGAGCACAAGTATTTCGAGTCCGCCAAGCCCCAAAAAGGGAATGCGCTCCCGCTCATCACCCTCCTTGTCCCGCTTTTCTCATGCAGAACAGCACCCGCTAGACGCCTTTGATTCGCTGCAGCTGCCCCGCACTCGCCCCGCGCGGCTGCCACGCCCAACACGCGCCAAGTTCCAACTGGCAACACGCCAGCAGCATCGCCCAGTCCCGCTGCGTCATGTGGTCCGCCCCAATGTCCTCGTGAAAAAAAATGAGAGACAACCAGAGGCGAGCTGGGGTAGTATCGTGTGGACGCCTCTGCGCTTCTTTGATTCCGTGCGATGCAAGCTGCTGCCGTATGCTATGCGTCTTGTCTGAGGTCTCGGCTCAGGGCGCCGAAAACAGTATTCTGGGAGATGAGGCAGTAAGCAGGACGAGCCGCATTGAGCAGACCGAGCAAACGACGGCGCAGCAAGCAGCTTGACAGCAGGATGAACAGAGCGATTGACCGGGATGAGGATTGGAGCAACAGAACGAAGCGGGCAGCAGATCGAGTACAAAGATCGAGTATGAAAGCACACAACGAGAGGCTAGCAGAACGAGTTCGGTAATTCTAGAACAAGTAGAGCCGAGCACCTAGATAGCTCCACGTCAAAACAAAGGGCAGAACAAGCGGATCGAAGAAAAGGAGCAGATCAGCAAAACGACGAAACAGCAGCATTATGCAGAGCATGCAAAACATACATACATATCATCAAGCGTATCAACCTCTCCGCCTCGTGCCCACCATCCTCGCCGCAAACCATATCGCATTCCACCTCACCACCGGCATCCCCATTATGACGATTCATCGTCCCGTGTAGCCCTCCCTCCCGTCCTATGTACATATGTACCAGCTCTTTCCCAGTCCAGATGCCCAGTTGCCAACCCAAGTAACACCACGCCATGCACGGAATATCCTTCTCCTCCGACTCTCCAGCCCCCCGATATTTTCCGTCGCATCACCTCATCTCGTATCACAGGAAATGTTGCGACACATGAAGGAAAGCCGTGTTTGTCCAATGAACCGCAACTTGCCACTACATCTAGGTAGGTTGGTACAACTGCGCCCGCAGTCCCGTAGTGTGCGTTGCCGCTCTGCGCAACAGGACCAAAAAGAAGAAAGAAACGCCACGTTCATGTTGTGCCCGTTTGTCTGCCGAGTTTTCATTCTAAGGCAGACCCAGACCCGGGTGTGCCAAACGAACAAAGAAGACACTTCCTGAGAGGCTTCAACGCTTCAACCTTTCTGGCCGGCCTTTTTTTCGGAGGCTTGGGAGGGGTTCGGCTGGGTTGCATCACAGGCAGGTTTTGCATGTCATGTTTGGATCAAAGCCGCTACAAAGCTTTCCCGTACTTGTCACCGTGTATGTATGTATGTACATACCTACAAGTTACAACAAAGCTCACGCGGCTCACACGGTTTGAACAAAGCTCCTGTTTGGCTAATTTGACGCTCGGAGCGAAAGCTAGTCTTCCAAGTACGCAGCTCATCTTGCGCTAAAATTGTGGTACATGACATTGAAAGGAACAAGTAAAGTAGTTGTAGGAAACATCGTGGGACTTGACTTGCCGGGACTATGTAGTCGTGGTCCAGTACGGTCATTCCCCCTGTAGGCTGTACATAACATCAAGCATATCAAGTTTATTGCCTCTTTCCCCCCAAAGAACGCCCGTCCGACTCTCATTTTTTTTTTCCCATTGTCATTTCTGGCTTGCTTAACTCAGATCCATCTTTTCCGTAGTGCCGGCTGCGTCCTCTTCCACAAACAGGTGCGCCACGCCGTCATTACCGATGAGCCGCTTCTCCGACTCGGATACAAACTTGACGCTGCGGTTGGGGTCGTAGAAGAGTTGGAAACTGCGTTGCACGTCGTCCACGGACACCTGCTTGGCACGTCGCTTGGCCGAGACGAGTTGTGAGGTGCTAATGAGATTACTGGCATAGCGGAGGCCAGCCTCTTGGCCAATCTTGGTGAGAAGGGCGAGTGCGTCGGTTGAGATATCAATCTCCTCCTCCTGCGCGCGAATCGACAAGATTTGTTTGATTTCGTCGACGTTGTAGGCATGTGTGTTGATGATGACGACGCGGTCGAGGAAGTCGATGGGCAGGCCGTGCGGGCTGCGGTAGTTTGTGCCTCGGATGCGCGAGAGGCCCCGATTGCTGGCCATGATGATGACGGGCGCCAAGTCGTCCTCCAGGGCGCGGTTGATGTACGAGAAGCATTCAATGTCGAGCATGTGAACCTCATCGACGAAGAGCACGCCGGGCACAATTTCCGCCTTGCCCTCCTCCTTCCATTCACCGACCTTGGTGTTGATCTGTTCCCGAATCTCGCTTCGGATCTCACCCGTGTCGCCGGAGAAGAGCGCCAGGAATCCCTGCGTCCTTGAGTTGATGACATCGATTTCGTGCAGAGTGACCGTGTGCACCACTTCTTTGCGTTTCTGCAATTCCCCATCCGGGCACTGTAGGAACTTGGTATCGACGCCCATGGCATCGTAGTCGCGCGAGCGAGCAAACGAACGGCCCAACTTGGTAATCTTGCCTGATGACTTATCAATCGAGATGATGTCTCCAGCCATAACGCGCTCCTTTGTCATGGCGTCAATCATCTTGCTCCCCATGTCGTACACGGCTTCCATGTCGGTCGTCTTGATGGTGAGTTTGCCCTGCTTTGTCGTGCCCGTGACGCTGCGATCAATCTGTATCTCCACTACCTCTCCCTCCATGATTTCACTTTCTTCCTTGATCCGAACGCCAATTGACTTGCGGAAGGCTTGCGTGAGCGCCTCCGTCTTGGACATTTCCAGCGAGAAGATCTCCGACGACGCGAGCGAGGTAAAGGGAACATCGGGACCAAGAGATTGCGCCATGCCCATGGCAATAGCTGTCTTTCCGGTGCTGCAGAAGAGTTGAAGTAAAATGTCAGTATCCATGGCCAGAGATTCGGACGGCGCAATCGGACGGGCCTACCTTGGAGGACCTGCAATCAGCACTGCGCGGCCAGCAATCTTGCCCTCTTTGATCATCTGCAGAATCACCGCCGCAGCCTTGCGAGCCTTTTCTTGGCCCACGAGACCTTGTGAGGCAGCCCGCGGTTCTAGACTAGTGGCATCGACTCCGAGGCCACGAATGTGCGAGTGGGCGGCAATCAGGTTGAGACCGCGAAGGTCCTTGGTTTCGGACGCGGTCATCAATGGCTGCAGAAGAGAGGCATTAGCTTTCAAGCACGCAAAATACACACACCAGAGGGCCGATTCCAGAGCGAGATCAAACACTTACTGACGCCATGATTGCGGATGTGCCTTTCAGAGTACCGTGGAGTTGCGACAGGTGAAGAGAGGCGATGAACAATCCAAGAGAAGCTGAAGGCCTCACCAGCCTCGCGCTGCGTCTCTCAAAATTGCCCGCGGCTGCGCTTGTTGTAACTTGTAGCGGGCCCACAGAAAATGGTCTACGAAACAGGTACATACATACCTCTTGAGTCCTATGTACCCCGTACTCCGTAGGTACCTATGTACCTAAGGCTAGAACCGCGTTTGCCTTCTAATAATGCCTACCTACCTAATAAATAGTAAAGGTAACCAACGACAGAGCAGAGACAGCGCCTGCCCAACTATGTACCCAAGTCCGTCAAGGTAGCATTTACGTCAACGGCAGTACCCATGTTGGAGAAGAAACATGATACATACACAAACAAGTATTTAATGGAGTGGGATTCTGTGAGAGGACGTCAAAATCTAATGGTGGATATGTATGTATGTCTTTCTGAATAGTTATGGAAGTCTATCAGAATGTAATGATGTCGGTCTAGAAAAAGGATGAAAGGACTGGGAGAATGGCGGAATTTATATCCATATATTGCGCTGTTCGCTTCCCACTTCTGCACCGTTGACTCCTGCAAGGTGTGTCTCTCACTTCTTGCTCAATTATGTGCTACCTACCAAACGTACCAGCCATCCGTTGGACCACCTCGCGACATTGGACGTTAGTTGAAAGTCAAAAGTTGGAATGACTTGGAGAAGCAACCCGAACTGAATCTCTCTAGGTACTCTCAGACTGCAACGCTTCATCACGTTCCCTTCGCGTGTTGGGCTTACGACTTTCAGGCGGAGAATCACGATTGATTTCAATCAGTGCAAGCCATTGAGAATCCAACTTCAAAGCCTTTGGAGGAATGACAGAGTCGGTACGAAACCGCGATCCATCCTCCCAGTCAGAATGGCGTTGCGAGAAGTGCCAACAATTGCTGTGTATCATGGGCCAAGTGTCATTACACTATGTACTTCTCATTAAGCTGCAGCATGATGGGCTGTATACCGTGATCTGAAGTGACTCGTGACTCGTGACTCGTGAGCCTCCGGACCACCCAAGAGACACATCCTCCGTAGGCTCTCTGTGCTACAAGTTCAACAACTCATGTCTCAGATGGTGAGGCTGCTACATACCTCCAACAGACTTGAGAGCATCAAGCCGATCGACTGCGTCGTTTTTCTTTGTATTCATTTGTAGTTGAATATTGCTTGTGCAGTGTGACACTTGCAACAACGCTTCGCGGTGTGGCTCTCACTTCTTGCTCACGCTCCCAGGATCCATTGCGAGCGTCGACCTTGACTTGTGTCAAAGTTTGTCTCGAAGATGATTGGCCAGCGACACAATCAGTGCCAGAGGTGGTCAGGATCCGCCTATCAGGATGTCTAGGCAGACTCCAGCCCAAAGGTTTTGGTGCACTCGCGACGCTCTCTTCTTCCATCCCCGTTCTTCGAAAGGCAAGCCTACCTTATTAACAGAGGGGCAGTCAACAGTCATTATTGAAGTTTGCTCGGCGGCCGACGAGATTCGCCCATCGCCTTGCGAGCTCGGACTTGAGCCTTCCTTGGTTTATGGAGTGCGGAGTACAGTGACAGAAATCTCTTGTTTGTCGCGTCGATTGGTGCTCAAAGGCGCGCAAACTTTTAGCGCAACGCTCGAGCTCAACTCGATTGTTGCTTCTAGAGTTGCTTCTATGGTTGCCGGGGCGAGTTACGCACCAAGAGCTTGTTTTCGTGCCGCCCGTTGGGGTACTGGCCATGAATGCAGACTGCATTTTCCATAAGACAGGTGTACCCGACGCTGAGCATTGTTGCGTTGGAACTTGGAGACGCTGCTGTTACGTGCGGCGTGTGTCCGCCAACCGCTGGCTGACATAATATCGCCTCTTGGCGCAAACTTCTTTGCTATTTAATTTGTTGGCTTTCAACCTTCTGCCGGGGTCTGCCGGCTGCCAAGGGCGCAAAACGAGCGTCAACATTGGTCGGTGACTGCTCCAACGAGATCAATGGACCGTCGACGGTCTTCGGTCAACATGCGGAAGCCGCCGTTTCGCAGAAGTCCTTCCCTTGAAGACCGACGCTGGGGTCCCGACAAGCGCCACGATATCTATCCCATTCACAACGACGGTCCTCGAAGCAATGACGATGTCTACCGAGGCGGCGACTATCGCGACTACAGACGCTTTGACGACGACCAGCGGTCTCCGATCCCGACTGGCCCACGGAGTCTTCAGCCACTGCCGAGAACCATGTCTTATGACAGAAGTAAAAGGCCGCGTAAGTCGCGTCTTTGCTCCTTCCTTCTCTTCATTCCCGTTGCACCTCATGTCACTTCTTAACTCTCATGCGCTTCTTCGTTCATCATGCGCTCCGTTACTCTACTGCTACTTACGAGGCTAACCGAATCCCTCTTCTTCAGTCTCACCACCACCGAAAACAATGCATCAGGCGGGCCCGGCCAGAAGCAACCCAGCGCGTGACTCGGAATTAAAAGACTTGGCGGAACTTTTGTGTGACAAGATGTGGTGGCGTGTGCAATTCGAGCACGAGAAGAAGAGGGAAAAGAAGCTGACTGCTGATCGAGAACGCTGTCCGCCCGGCAACACTGAAACAGCCCACTACTCAGAGGTCTTGCAGCAGCAAATAGAGCAATGTCAGAAGGCAAGGAAGAGATTCGCAGACCGCATGAACATGGCTGAAGACAAGTTCATTGCAGGCATTGCACAGCTCGTGGAGGGATACGCCCCTGGCATGCTTCCTCCCTCGGGGCTGGCACGCAGCGGTGTGCGAGACGAGGAGTTTGACGCCAGGTTAGACAATCTCCGCAAGGCTCTCGAAACATCGGTCAAGCAACGGATACAAGAAAATCAAGAAATTAAGAAAGCCGCGGTGTCTACTTCCACCAACCTGTCTACTACCTCTGCTGGCCAAGTCAAGCTCCAAAAGGAAACGGATGAGCTGAAGAAGAGTCTGCAGTCGGAAAAGCAGCGCAACGACCGTCTAGAGAAGAAGCTTCAGGACATGGAGCAGAGGTTGGATAACATGAGTCAGCAACAAGATAAGCTGGCTCAGGACGCGGCTGCCAACAAATTCTCTGGCAAGAACAAGGCCGAAGACTCTCACAAGATATCGCAACTGATGCAGAAACTGGACGCCATCTCCGTTAACACCATCACAAGGCGGGAACTGAAGATCGCTCTGGAAGACTTTGATGATGCGGTCGCTCCATCGCTGGATGATGCTTCCCCCACAGATGGGCCAGAGGTTCAGTCATTGCCAAACGGCAACAGAACGAGGCAGTACCTGCGCAACCTCTCGAGTGCCCTTGAAGAGATCAAGTCTAGTCTTGAATGGCAAACCGGAAGCGAGCCCCCGCGCTGCATCGCAGACTTGCAGGCTCAAGTCAGCAGCTGCACAGATTTGACACAGTCGACTTCCAAGCAAAGTGCAGCCATATCGGAATCTCTCAAGGCTCTCGAGGTGACCATGTGCGCCTTGCAATCCGCGAGACAAGCAACCGGGAGCCAGTCGCTGCTGCATCCACTACCTCAACGACCACCACAACCAACATCTGCATTCACGTACACATCCACAACAATGGCGCACTCATCACCCACACCGCCACGACAATCATTTGCCGCAGGCCATGCAGTAACCCAACAAGACCTCGACAAGCAGCTAACCCAACAAGACCTCGACAAGCAGCTCGAGGAATTTTCAACCAAAATTATGGACAAGCTTCAAGCCAAGGTCAATAGACTCGCCGGGAGGTTCGGCAAATACTTGGACGCGGACCGTAAAGAGCGCGTGGAGGTCGGCAAAAACACAGAGCTCGCCTTGGAAAAAGCCGACCTTGCCTTCAACAAAGCCGAGTCTCTAGGCCGCGGCCTCGAAGAGTTCCGAGTATTCGTACACGAAGCGATCCGTAGACACGATGGGCTGAGCGTGCGCGTCCTAGCAATGTTGCAGCAGCAGAACGAGAGCCTGGGAAGCTTTAGTGATCGATTGCAGAGTCTGGCAGGGGAGCATGATCGGAACCAAGAAGAGGTGGCGCTGCAGTTGCGCGTGATGAATGCCTGGCAGAGCAACTTTACGACGAAGCCACTGTATAAGGACATTGTGGATGAAATCACGCGGACGTTACCGAATGGTGTGATTAAACAGGTCGCTATGCTAAATTCGCGATTGGGGGCTGTGGAGGGGCAGTTGAAGGGGGGGGAGGAACCAGTTAAGAGGAGGAGGGTGCAGTAGTTGCTGTTGGTGGTGTAGGTATAGGCCGGCTGGGTGAGTGAGTGAGGGAGGACTGAGAACGAGAGTGTGGGTGTCGGGTGTGAGTTTGAGTGGGAAGTACATATGAAGGCGAGGGTGTGAGATGAACGATGAAGGGCGATGGTTTGATACCCCCATTGTGTCATGTGCAGGTTATTATGACGGGGTGCGCTGCCCTACTGTGTTTGTAGATGCATATTACAAACTTCCACGCCTCTGGGGTTTCGGCTCTAGTTGGTACGCGATAGCTCTTGTGCACTTTTTTGTGCAATACTCTTTTTGTTCACATGGAGTTTTATGATATAGTTTCATGTATGGTGTAGGTGTAGTTTATGTGCTCTGGCGTCTTCTCGTTGTGAGACAGCGTTTGTGTACGTACCTACCTCTTTGTGTAAGAGGAACGTCGTTCCGCTGACACGTGATCTAGGGCTGCGCGGCTCACTCTAGATTCAGAAGGTGAGAGGACGTAAGTGGAAAGAAGGCAGCAGCAAGTGCAATGACCATTGACAGCGGTTCAGATTGACGACCCCTTGGCTTGATGAATGCATTCGCGCATAAAAAAAAAATAGACGTCGGTTCAAATTAATACACTAATTGAAATCTTCACACCGTCGCTTGATTCGCGCATTAAACACAACATCCTTTTTGCAGCGAATGTGGTTCCAAAACGGCGTTGCGCTGTGCGATGCGGTGAGTCGTGATGAAAAATAGGCGTGCTCTGGCAACTGGCAAGTGCATGGTGAACGGTCCTTGCGACTTGCCCAATGCCAACCTCATGGGCGCAACCGTAACGCCACCAACTCGTCATTTTCAGATCTCATTAAACTTCCCTCAGCTGACGCGCATCTTGACGTTGTTTCGATTTCTTTTTCCGACGTGCAGTTGTGGAAATAGGTAGTTACGAGCGTAGGTA
>SRPQ01000280.1:0-26974 GCA_018360075.1 Claviceps cyperi
GTACCAGAAACACACTATACCATTTTAGGTAATTGCGGTGGTGATTAGGCAGTTATTGAGGTGCTCATTAAGGTCTCCCCACTCGATCCCTAGACTTCATTGGTCTCCAAAGTGCCTTGGCGAAAATAACTTCATTTGCCATTCGAACGGCTGGCTTCGCTTTTGAAAATGAGTATTCTGCTCTACAAAACTCCTCCGGACTGATTTTGAAAAGCTGTCGGATTCCGCTTGAGCCAGTGGCTATGATCTACAGAGAATAGAAGAGCACGGAATGGCTCAGTCTTCCGTCCCCTCCACGTCTTATTATTCGGTTCAGCTCCCGGGCTGTCAACCAGTAACGCGATGTGGTAGCTAATCTAGGAAGATCATGAACAGCGACACAGGTATTACTGTGCTGGTGTACATGTATTCACAGGCGAGGGAAACAGCTCAAGAGCTCAAAGTGCTCATCGCGCATGGCTACATAGCCCGCATTCCGAGATCGTTATGGCCATGACGACGTACCTACATGTTTATGGTCATGTAATATGTCTATGCGTACTGCGTATGTACCCGCATGCCACTATCGCCGGCTGAATTACCATGGCAAGTTGTCTGCCATTCGCCGAAGACATGGAAGAATTTGGTCTGGTGGACCCCTTGATCCCAATGCATCTTATCAATCGCGTCCATCTTCGGATCTTATCTGATCCCTTTTAAACGCGCTCACGCCATGCATGATGCGACCATGAGCTCCATCGTTGCCCTCGGAACCACCTACACTCGTGCCTTTCATCAGATTCTGCGCATAGGACCACTCCGCCGAACAATGACACAAATGTCTTCCAGCCTGCAACAGGCTGAGTTGCCGAATACCTGCCAATACACTGCAAAGACGAGACAGGGAGACTACATTGTCCAGATCGCATGGCCGCTAAGCTGGACGGAGGATCGCAAGCCACGAAAAAATGACGCATCCACATCCATCTTGTACGTAAATGATGTTCTCCGCTGGTCCACCGATCCCAAAACTCCCCAGCTTGACACGACAGCCCGAAAGATGAAGAACAAAATGCTAATAGAGCCATCAAGGTATCTCGTCGACGGGAACGCTTATTTCTTCACCGCCGTAGATGTGTCCCGACGCATTGACTTCACCAACAACACCAAGACCATCGTGGTCGGCATCTCATACCCGCCATCCGAATACGTCTACGATCTCTATCGGAGAGGCCCTGACCTCACACCCCCATCCGAAGATGGCCAGTACGAGCCAATCTACTACGACAACGGTGAACCTCAAACCCATCTCAAGTGGGGTGAAGCTGACAACTTCCTGGCGGCGATTCAGCACGACATCATGCTCTTTGTGGAGAAGTCTCTCTTCGGGCACCTGTCTTTTTCAAACAAGTCCATCCGTCGAGGACTCTTCGGCCACTCATACGGCGGACTTTTCTCGCTGAACGCGCTGTATACCAAGCCGATGCTGTTTGATGCCATCATCGCAGCGAGCCCCACCATATGGTGGAACAAAGACTCCATTGTGAACTTTCAGGAGAAGAATTTCCGTGCAGGAGCACATCCCGTGCCGGAAGGATCTTCTCCATCGCTGATTCTCACATGGGGCTCTGGCAAGGCTGAGTTTCCGGACAAAGATTGTGCCGAAGGTGGCGCGTGGAATAGGCACCACTGCGATGCAGAGGAGGATCCAATGGAGGAGAGCATGAGTGGTCTTGTAGGCCGTCTTCGAGACTCGGGGAGGTTGCAGAATGTTTGGACGTGGAAGCTTCAAGGGGAGGATCATGGAAGCGCGGCGGTGGCTGGTTTGCAGAGAGGTATGTGGCAGTTTCTTCTGGGGCTGTAAGTCTGTTCTCTTCAGGGGGGCATGTTTCGCTTTCATTACAGCACGTCAGCATCAGCCTACGTAGGAGGAGAAAATAGAGTTTCGATTGCGCGCCAGGGGCTGGAGTCGCTTGTTCTCGAACTCGAGTTTCGAACTCGGTTTGTACCAATCGGATAGTGATGAGCGAAGGTTGAGCGGAAAATTTACATCGTCTATCGCTCTTCCTGGTTGTATGAAGTGCTATCGAACGGAGTCATTCACCGGTGAATGACTGTGTCATCAGAATTTTCTGATGGTGAATCGAGCTTCATAACTGTACCGTGCTCTCTACGGCCTCAGCTGTTGGAGATGAACACCAGGGCTCAGCTCCAAAAAAGTACTGTCTGTATCGCCGCGAACCTACCGCACGCGTATGAATTGCTCGCGAAGAGCAGTCAGTCTATCGTTGATTCAACTTGATCCGGCCTGCATATCATTCTTTTACTTCCCGAAAGTTGAAACCCATCCTCGGACACTAGATCGCGGAGTCACATCACCATTTAGCTTGCGTTTGCAAGAAGATTGTGTTGCGCTGCCGCGGTCGCATTTGATTCAGTCAGCGTCAAGTGGTCGAGCTCCCAATCTGGTAAGCGCACCAGATATTCATCGCGCGTCTGTTCGATCCGCATGAACTCGATGCCAGATGGATTCTGGTACGCTGACAACATAGTTGAGCCGCTGAGCCACGAGCTTGGTGTGCAGACGACCATCATGCGCTCCAATGCATTTCCCCTACGTGCGCGGCGGTGCGCCTCTCATGAATCTCGAGCTTTCCCTCAAGCACTCTATCCTGTACACCGACGAGACATACGGTATACCTATATGATACCGGAAAAAAATCTGAGAGCTCCGTATAGGCTACATAACCCGTTCCCGCAACTTTCCAGCGCGCACGCATATCGGATCCTCCCAGTTTGGCAACGACGACACAACCATTGAAGACCATTCTGGCGAAATGCCACATTGTTTTGCCCCATGATAACATTGGTGAGTGAGGGCGCGTCACTCCTACGGACAATGGATGTTGAGGAAACCCACCTTCAGCTTCTTCGCTGCACCTGCATCAGAAACTTGCGTTCCACGTTCCATGACTAGGTACGACTTCCTGAAATGGTCTAATGCTGTTTTTAGTGATGTCGACTGCCGTAGCGCATCACGCAACAATCTCTTCATTTGCCCGTTTCCACCTCAGCTTACTTACTTTTCGTACGAGCCATGTTTGATCCGATGCGGTAGACCTCATGCGCATATACATTGATACAACGTGGAACTTCAAGCAAGAGGAACGGGTTGAGTTACTGTTGCAGTGGTTGATGGAATGCACTCAACGTAACATTCTGTCACTTTATGCGAGGTAAGTGAGATTCCCAGAGGGGTATGGTTTTGACATTGTAGTGTTGCACGGCGTCCGGGAAGGCCACGTTGTGTATTCTTGCCACCCATGGAATCACGATTAGATCCGCTCTGCATCGATATTGAGACAATTGCCAAGATGGTGGCGCAGAGAGGCGGAAGGTTTTGTTGAGCTTGTGGAAAAGCAGAAACACAACGACCGGTTCCAAGGAAACGTATTACTTTGCCAAAATTTGAGAGAAAGTGGCGGCCTGAAAATAAATTAGGTAGGTACGGAGCATTTAGTCACCCTCCAGCCCAAACGGGACGAACTTCGAAGCATATTGACCCGGAGAGATTGATACATATTATTATTATATTATACCTGACACACTCCAGAAAAGATTGAACGTAGTCAGGAGTCACTGTCAGCCGTTGCGATGTCTTCAATTTAACAGGAGAGAGAGCTCGATTGTATGTGGGAGCATCCGGAACGAGACAAGAAAATAAAAATTGAAAGACGATACACGATAACAATAAATTGTGACCCCAAGATGAGAAGAGAGTCAGAATAAACTTGAACAAGACGTATCGCCTTCTCATTGTTTTTTTTTTTACGGCAAACCAGCTGTTGGTACGACAAGTACCTAATCAGACATGTCAGTTTGTGCCCCTCTTTTCTCTCTGGTCCGCGAGGAGCCGGATGAGATATGTATAAGAAAAGATTTGCTGCCTCCCAACTTCCAAGTCACTGAGCTTTCTATTTCAAGCACAAACTTACAAGGTGAAATTCAAACAGCAAGAAGCACCCTAAATCATACGGAGGACTAAACATCCAACTTTGTTGTCTTTGCCCCCCGTTCTTCGCAACCAAAAAGCAACACCGTCGCCAGTCATCCCTGCTCCCCACCCCCTATCGCCCCCGATACAGACCATGTCTTTTTCCATTACTTCCCAAAACATACATCTCCGAGAGGCTCACGTGCTGCATGCTTCCTGCCTGGATTCGAAAGGAAACTGGCAGGACTGTTCCTTTGATCTGAACAACTGCCTTGGCAATGACAACGGCTCTTTTGTCTGGGATGGCGACAGTAAGTGACAAGTGTTGGGCGAGTTATGTCTGCGTTTCACCTCCATTTTTACAATCATGGCACTGACGATAGAGTTACCGCGGGGAAAATCGGAAAAGACTTTATGGAAACCGCTGCGAACATGGAGCTTGATGGCTCAGTTCTGACTGCAACCTTGCTCGACAACGACGGCGAGCCTGTCGGAACACGTAGCATTGATCTAGACGAGCGCATCACCAACAGCGATGGCCAACTCATGGTACGTCTTGCTAGTATCATAAACGCTGTGTCTGCAAGGGTCCAGGCTAATAAAGGTCTACAGTTTGTATATTACGCCTGACAAAGGGAGACGCTGGTCAGTGGTCGCTGGTGACGTGAATTTGGAGTTTCAATTTGGTGTAATTACAGCAGAGAAAGCAACGCGGATCGGTGTGTATCTATGAAATGTAACCCTTCACCACGTTTTTGCCTGACCTTGCACGCGTTTTTGTCTCGAGGATAAAGAAGAAGATTCTCTCAGTGATTCAAGTCTCAAGACTGGATCACGCGTTTGACAGTGCCTGGGTCCGTCTCGCATGACATGGCGTTGCACTTTGCAGAATGCAGAATGCTACAGAGCGCTACATAGCGTTGCATGGCGTTGCATAAGCGCCGTCTCGCACGCGTTGCAAGGAATGGGCCGTCCCTCTTTCTCACCAGCGCAAACTTAAAATATGCACGTTTCGAAGAAACTGGACACGTTCAAACTTCAAAGCAGTCACCACTGACCAGTGTTCCATATGGAGAATATGCCTAATTCATATCCTTTGCTCCAAATTCACGCCAGAAAGAGTCACGGGAACGCGTTGCTGGGCGCATTGTCGTTGAGAACTCACCCATGATGCTTTGAATGTATGTCATCAAATTCTTGCGCTGTAGCAAAGCTCCTTGGATTGGGGTATGCTCTAAAGACACGCGAGGGTCCCATTTTAAGTGGCATTCTTCCCACGCCATCCATGACTCAACGGTTACTAGGTACGCTTTTGACCCTGGATCTATTCGCTTCTGCTGCGGAGTCTCGTTATGCCATCATTGGATGGATGCCCCCTCATCTTGAAATCAGAAGTTTGAATCAAACGGGGATAGACTTCCATGCCGTTTATGGTTTCCGAACTCGCAAAAAAAAGGGAATGGTGCCAGGTGGCTCGCGGCTTCTAAAATTCCCGATGACGATTTCACGATACCCTGATACCTATTACCTACCCTATGACTGTACTCCATATTCATAACAAGAGACGCAGCGGTTATGGCAGTCGAGAAGTGCTGTGACAGCGCGCGGAGGCATGTTGAAATACTAGTCATCCGATTACGAATGGTTCTGTGCATACTTGTCAGAAAAAAAGCACTTGCAACGCTTGCCAGGCGGCAAATGGTGTTCTCAAGGCTCATGCGCCCCGTGCATCCACAATCAATGCCGAACGACTCTGCTGAGCTCATCACATTTTATGCACATTCTAAGAGAGTGAAGAATGAAATTATGAAGATGCCTTCATTCGATGAGGCGTGATATCGCAACACCCTCTCTCTCCCAGGGCCACACCCTCCAGGCTCCCTGGAAACCGAAAGGGCAGGCTTCCCTTAGGTAGTAACTATGCCTTAACCTGTCAGAACCCAGGGTCCCAGATAGCTTTAGGTACCGACTCAGAAGAATGGAAGATCGGTCACGAAGCAACAAAACGTGACGAACAAACCAGGAACAATTAGCTTTGCCAGACGAAGGCTACGGCCCCGGACGGACCCGCGGCTGCTGTACCTGAGGTACCTCCTATGAGACTTTGATCCGCACCATCTCCACAAGGTGGAGCTTCCTGTGCCGCGTTTTTGCTCTGGGGGGGCTTCTCATCCCGAATTTGAAGTTTGGTTGACATCTTACCTAACGGTCTACCTAGGTAACAGGTACTTACCTAAGGAGGTAGGTATGAGTACCTGGTCCCCCCCCTTCTCACCCCCTTTTAATCCCCATCGAGGAGTCGTGGACACCAGGAAATCCGAAAGAGCATTCCTATTGGCACAGCATAGAAGTACTAATGGCACAGCATTCCCCATAATTCTCGGGCTCCTTTGTACCCCGCCAAATTACAGTGGGAAGTAGATGACCAAACTGTACACATCTCGTATGTGCATGTCTCAACATCATCACGCCGCCCGAGGCCTCGGTGATTCACTTTAGCTTCCTGACTCGCTCAATTCAATTCATTCATTTTCGGTGTTTTGAATTCATCTATCATTGTATCTACCCTTACGTACGTCATTCGTGGCCCCGCAGAACACGCCGGCACCTACAGGCTACTAAGTCAATTGCGTAGCCGGGACGACCTCCTCAACTTGCCCGGTCTCGCTGATCATGGTCAGGGCCTGCGATGACGGTCCAGTTGTTTTCGAGGCGTTGATAGACGAAGATGATCGCGATGCCCCACCTCTGCCTTTGCCTCGTCCGCGGCCTCGCGTGGTCTTGGTCTTTTGTCTCTTCGAGGCCCGTAATGCCTCTGCCTCCTCTATCTCGAACTTTGACTGTCGACGGCGTATACTTGGCTTGAAGGGGCGGCTGCGACGTTGAAGCCTGTATAGACTGATCAACAGCTTGAAGGCGGGTCGGAACTGTGACCTTCTTGTTCGATGAGGCGCGAGGTCGGCCACGAAGATTACGGACGTATTCGGGATCTCGGATCCGAAGAAGTGGCTGTTCACAGTCTATGCGTGCCAGAAGTCGTGTATGTCCACTTCCAGTTCCTCTTCTTAGTTGCTGAGGCGTTTACTTTGACCTCACAATCCACCTTTTGGCTTGAGGACTGTCGAAGTCCTCGGCTTTTGGATGGCCGAGAAGGCTGAAGCTCCTCTATCGCAACAGATGGAACAATAGGTTGGCACCTTTTTGCCGCTGTTATCTACATCTCTAGGGTGAGCTGTCGACTTCTTGACGAACGCGACACCATTCTCAATCTCCCAGCTTTGGATCGCCTTGAAGACCTCGTCTAGGCTATCATACAGGCCTGAGGGCGGCAACGGTGGGATTTCGCGAACTTCACCAGTCGGGGTGGGTGCACCCTCCACGACAGAAGTGACGGCAGTGCTTACAGAAGCCTGCCGATCGGCAGCTTGATCGGATTCGATGTGGGAAGGCACGCTGGAAGACATTACTAGCGGCTTGAAAGCGTGGGAACGGTGGGAGTTGTGGCGCGATGCTAACGAATTTGATGATGAAAAGTTTGTTGGGTGGCGTGACGTGTTGATGAGCAGACAGTGTGCTCTCCTTGAACACTGTCTGTGTGCGAAAGGATACATAAAAAGTGGAAAAGGTCACGAGAATTATGGAGGATGCTGTGCCATTATTACTTTTATGCTGTGCCAATAGGAATGCTCATCCGAAATACCCTTCCCGGCACGCTTGTCTTTCACCGCCAGATGCAATCGAATCGGGTTTCTCTACTACTACCATTGCCGACGCAAGGCACGTGGGAATTCGGGAAAGATGAAAAACTTCCCACGCGGCAGGTGTCTTGAAATCACGATTCACAGCCATTTTTGTGCTCCATCAGGAAGGGGTTCTCAAAAATCGTGGGGATCGTGGTAGAGGGAGTGGCCAGCACCCGCCTCAGCGACAATTGCGGTAACGCCATGTTTCGACAACAAAGCTGTGAGATTGAGTAAGTTCCGGCTGAGCCGTTTCGGACGGATGAGAAGTCTGGTGATTTATGGTTCGATCCCGACTTCATGGAGGGTTTGAGTTCCGAATTAGGGAGGAAAGGCTATCCGCTAAGGTGTATTGTGCATGAGGAATGGAAAGACTCGACTCTACAATCAATCATCATCCGATGGTGGTTGCGAACAGGAGAAGAAAAGGCAACTGTGAGACAGAAGAGGACTGGTATTTCTCCTACATATTCGGAGCAGCGGGAAAGCTCAAAAGAAAACTTGTGCATGGCATTGGGTCTGCGAGTGACGCAATTATCCCCGCCTTTCTGCAGCTCGCCTAGGAGGGAATGGCCCGTTCAGTGTTCACGGGAAAAAGGGTGGGTTCGTTGTGCGAGAGAACGGCCATTCTTTGTGAGGCGGCAACTGGTGGGACCCCTGCTCAGTGCTGCTCTCGGCTTACTCTTTGTGTGCGAAATGTTTGTGATTTGGAGAAAGGGGTTGTGTTGGATGGAGTTGGTACTTGTTATCGCACATCAGAATGGGTTTGCTGTTTGAATTTCACCTTGTAAGTTTGTGCTTGAAATAGAAAGCTCAGTGACTTGGAAGTTGGGAGGCAGCAAATCTTTTCTTATACATATCTCATCCGGCTCCTCGCGGACCAGAGAGAATCTACGATAGCGAGGTATGTATGTGTGTACCTACATATCACCAACTACCATCCAGAGGGAAAGAAGACGCAAATTGAGGGCAAAAAAAGAAAGAAAAAGAAGACATACTCCGTAATATGACGGACTAAATATCCCGGAGATGGGTCCGTTCGCATCTGCGAAAGAAGAAACCGGAGGCGGCAATCGAGACCCTTTACTCGTTTCGTGCAAAGCTTTCCTTTTGGCACGGCGGTCGGTCGTACAAAGTTGGCCGCCAAGCTTTCTGGCTTCTTTCTACAGTGTCGGATCGGACGGGGGTTGGTCTAGTCTCGTTGCAGAATATAAAAGACGGGATTTGCAGATATGTATGAGGCAGGGGTTGCATCTTGGGGTTCGCGCCCAAGCCGGCAATGTAACCATGGTCCACGAGCTTCGGGAATTGACGCAGGGGCATGAACGCAGATGGAGTGCTGGGCAAATTGATGGAAACGCTTCAGATCGATTCACAACATGTATCACCAAGGCCTGACACGAGGCATTGCTACGTTTTTGTGGCACAGCGTTCAGAGGGACTTGATAATTCGCCTTGGATCACGGGACCATGAAAGACGGCGAACGGCGGATGGGAAAATTTGTATGATGTCGTCTGTCCCTCGTGCCAGTGTCTTGGTGAACATGTGAAGTGATGATTATGGGCGAGTCGCCCAACAGCTAACTATAGCATCTGAAATAGAGACAGAGGTATTCTTGTATACACGAGATAAGGAGAGCAGGATACCATGGGCCTGTTCAGTCACGGCGACTCGGCCTCATAATTCATGAGCTTCAGCCTGAGCCTCTTTGAATCGGACGATTTTTTCGCATAACAACAGGGTGTTTGCATGTGTAAATGTAATGGACAGCCTACAGGCATCTGAGGCATGAACCAAGGTACCTCATGACTTGTCTCCACAAAACGTACGGAGTAGAGCCTGGCCGACTTGTGCTTCACAATGCAACGTCCTACAACAGAGCTTACGTACACAGAGTACATCTTCTTCACGACACCTGGATTTCGCTTCCGGTAACCGGTCGTTCATTTGAATTTCTCTCATTCTTCATGTATCTGATCCGAAAAAAAACGACCGGCAAGACCGAGATCCTGGCCTTTGCCGCCTGCCCTGAAGGCTGAAACTTTTGGCATTTGTTCATGTTCCTTAGCGATTGGTCTTGACCCCTGAGGACCACGATTCGATGACGGCAAGTTGCAACTATGTGTCGTTGAGACATAACCGTCAACGAGTGCGGGAATGGAAATCAGTTGATCCTGTCATCTGTCCATTGCCGAGAAATCGAGGACTTGCCACTTGGGGGAGCTTGGGAGGAAGCAGGTACTAGAAATTTTCAATCAAGACTCCAAATCCCAATCACTCAAGGCAAGCGGCAGTTCCCGGGGCGGTCCACCCGCTTCTGGTACATACCTGATATCTCCTAGACTCCTACTGTATGTATGGCCCGTGCGCTGCTCCCCTTTCCCGTGGGCCGTCCATTCCCCCCAAGCTACCTAACGGAGTATGTATGTATGTACAAATGTACGTACCTTCATACAACCTAACAGGCGAGTTTCATTTCGAATTCAATCCGGTTGCCGAACAGGCACCACCCCTCTGTTTCCACACGCCTCCGCATTTTCACGCAACGAAGGTGACGAACCATGTATGTAGATTCGAAGGAGACTCTGGGTCGGAATTAAATGTTGGGGTAAGGGAACTATCGACACCCCTGTCTATACCCTACGGCTGCACCCTTTGCCGCTTGCCGCCAAGGTGCGTTCGGACCAGCAGGGAATAGAAAAACAAAAAGTGAATTGAAGAAAAAGAAGAACATGATACAACATCGTGTCTTGGTGCTGACGGGGCTCAAGCAGACGAATCGAATTGGCTTGCCCCTTCTGGACCCGTCAGGGCCTGCCTGGTCTTTTCTGTCGTTTTTGCTTTTCTCCCCTCAACCCTAAGCTAGGAGAGCAATTTCCATCTTGTTCGGACTTTAAACATGCATGCCATATGCCTGTCGTTTTGCTATTAAACATCGCACCAACCTGCACCATCGACAATGATGCAGGTCGTTCTTTCTTGCTGTATCTTGCTCTCTGGGTATATTACATGAGTACCCTGGGCCTCTTCCGCAAAGCTCAACCAAAGCCACCTTCTCGTTACTCACCACCCGCACAATTTTATACACCCATCACACACACGTACACGAACGCGATCGAACTTGGCACCGCATTCATTAGTCCCGAGAATAGAGCATTCCGTTGTTGTTCGCATCGAATTTCGCCAGACTATCGAGTCTGGGCTCCTTTTGAACAAATGGAACTCAACTACGAATACCTTCCTGAGCCAGCGCCTTGGAACTTGGACTGTACGTCTGGTCGCCCCTTTCCGGTCTTTTCTGGTTATCCAAGCCCGTTCACTTATTGCATCGCTCCCGATCTTTGCTTTTTTGTCAGTGTTTTTCTCCTTTTCCCCCGTGCTTGCTTTACCCTCTCACTTTCCGTGCTGCTCCTTAATTTGTTACTTCTTGGTTCATTATTTTTGACTGACACGTTGTTCCAGACACCATGTTCCTGGCGTCTGATCCGGGCCAGCTCCCCAACTATGAGCCAATGGAAGCCGTGCCACCTCCGGAAAGCCTCGGTATGTGGCCGTCCGGAGCATTGCCGGCTTGGAACACGGACCTTTTCGGCATGGGCCCCACGACCGGCATGGTGAGCGGCAGCAAGGCGCCTTGCCCTCGACTCCAGACAGCGCCCCGAAAGCTGCCATATTCGCACGCCTATGGCTGGCCGCAAATCCCCATGGACGATACTGCCGCAGCGGTAGCGGAGTACTCTTACCCTCAAGACTTGATGCAGAGCCCTGCGTCACAGCAAAGTTTCTGTACCGGTTCCACGGACGACATGTCCATGGCGAGTCCGCTTACACCATCGAGCGATGACGCATCGGCGTTGGAGGCGAGCGCGAGCGAGTCGGCATGGGCCAGACCCGACCTGCACCTCCAGACCTTCGATTCCTTCCAGGACGACAGCACGCGCTACAGTACTGCCGTGTCAGACCACGAGATGACGCCGCCGGAATGGTCCTGGAGCGTCGATACCACCACGGCCGCCTCACTGATGAACACGACCCATACACCATTACCAGGGCCCTATCCGCCACCTCTCAATGTCGTGCCCCCCCTCAACACATTGGACAGCTTCCAAACCATCATGACTATGCCACCGTACCAGAACCCAGCAAGCTCGCTCTTGCTCCAGCACCCCCCCCTGCCGCCACTGCCGGCTCCTTCATCGTCCTACGACAAGCCATATCCCGTGTCTCAGACCCTGTTCCAAATGGGCACCATGACCAATACCGGCACGACCGACAGCCCATCCACAGAACCCGACACTACCGGCGGCATGAACATCAACATGAATATGAACATGAATATGGCTTTTGTACGACCCCGTCGCGGCAAGCAATCCGTTGAGCAACGCCGACGAAACCACATCCAGCAGGAGCAACGCCGTCGCGCCGTACTGAAGAATGGGTTCAGCGACCTTACCGATCTGGTGCCAGGCCTGGGAGCGCGCGACATGAGCAAATCGGCCGTTCTAGAAAAGACGGCGGAGTGGCTGGAGCAGCTCGTAAGCGGAAATAAGCTTTTACGGGAGCGCCTGGCGGTGACGACTGAGGGGAGCCAGTAGGGACATCTATGATGGTCTGCCTGGGAAGCAATGGGGACGGAGCCTGGAGGCCGATTCGAAGAGGTTATCAGTTCCGAATGGGGCAACTGGCCCCGGCCCCCCTGGGGAAATGGGAGAGCGCATTAATGGTGTTGTAGCATATAATTCATACCATGACGAGTATTAATATGTATCAAGTATCCTTGCTACATGAGTATTGGTACTCGGAGCCTTGGACTCGTCACTCTGGAGGAAGACGATAATGATGTCAGGAGGAACAAGAGGGAAGGGAGGGCGGCATCAAACTTTTCTATACCAAATTCATCAGCTAATCTAATACATAATTGTTGCTCTTCATATGCTCATGATGATGATGTTTGTAGATGATCTCGCACACGTGACACTACGTTACTCAGAGAGCACGAATGCAATGCTCCGAGCCAATTTTGCAGTGTCCATGACTTTTTTTTTCATTCGTTGTACAGTGTACTTCATCACACGCACTGCACATGATGCTTTCTAAGCGCTGAAGCCTGACTTTGTCGGATGCAGTTCTCCATGTCAGGTATACCGTATTTCCTCTCCCCGTATTACCGGCCTTCTTCAATCCCTTCTGTCTGTTCACTTTATCTCCTTCCCACCTGGCTTCTGGCACCACTCATCAATCATCGCACTCTGACCGGCGACAAGTCACAACTCACACAGTCCTGTGCCCTCAGAATGTAGAAAGATGACCTTCTTTTCTTTTCCACACGCCCAAAGCATGCGTGGCAAGTTGCAACCAACTGGCCCCACCAACCGTGTCAAACAATAATTAAACTCGCGTCGCGTCCTTCCAAGTTTCCACCGACGATGCTCCCGTGCGGTCCGTCCGTCCGACTCCGAAGTCCGTGCCCCTCCGGCCCCAAGACCCTTGCGATTTTCCTTTTCGTTTCGCTTGTTCGTCGGGACGACTCACGAGGGTCCGGCTCGCCCGTTAGGACTTAGCCGACATGTTCTTACCTACCCAGGATCGGCGGTGTCATCACGATTTTGTAATTGCCGGGACCTTACGTGCTATGTAATACGTGGCCGTGGTGTTTTGGGCGGCTATGTGCGATTCTAATATGATGGGACCAGGATGGAGGGTTCGTTGCTACGTGTTTGGAATATGTTGCCTGCCCAGTGCCATGGTGGTTTTGTCCACGCGGCGTCGTGGAAGGCGTGACAATGGACATCACTTGTTCTGCGAGGAACCGAAAAATCGAATCTTGTGTTCAGTATGGCCAACTTTCCACGTCACACGTGCCCGTGTTTTACAACAGTTGACAGCCTTGCTCAGCTACTTATCATGTGAGATGATGGATCCTGTTTCTTCTGTGCTTTGCAAACCGTACAAGCTTTGCTTCCAACAAGATTATTGCTCATTCTTTTTGACAGTGGACTAGTAGACTAGTTAGTAGTCACTGGTGATGTAGAAATTTGAGGCCACGAAGGACAACATCATCGTCATGTCTTACTCACGACGAGCGAGCGGTATTGTTCATCGGCGTATTCTAGTTTGTTTCATTGTTATCTTCACCATGTTGTTCGTCAACGGACCCGATACACCGAGACAAAGAACAATTGACGTCAGAAGAATTGCGCAACAGGCTGGGCATTCATCTACCTGGGCCAACTTGGTCTGGGGAAGCTCGAGAGTCTCAAGCAAAGTGCATCCGGGGACAATGGGAAATAAGGTTGCACACGACAGTAGCCCACAACATGGAAGATAGACGCCAGTAGCGAATCCCCAGATATCCGGCCACCCGACCACTGCCTTCGTGGAAACGAGAGTTACTGCGTCACCCACACCTATCAGATGGCAAGGCAAGCAGAGAAGGCCTGCGAATTTAAGTTTTGTTGTTCTGCCTCATTACTTGCAGGGATAAGTCAAGACTCAAGATGTGTCTTGATTCACGCGAGGCCGCACACTTGGGTCTCTCACCCATCGCCAGGGCGCGCCGCGCAGACTAGCATTTACCAAGCACAGTAGATAAAGTCTGCCAAGTCCCAAGATCACCAATATAGGTTTGCCGGCAGCCGCGTGGACATGTATTGCATCTCTCTGCAAGCTTCACCTGTCCAGCAGGACCAACACACGCATACTGATCTGATGTCTCGAGTCTGATCTCACCTGCTAGTCTTGAGACTTGGCAAATCGTTCTTCCGCAAGCTTTCAACCACTGTACATGATCAAAAACACCAGCCAATACACAGGAGCACGTACCTACTCCGTAAAAGCGAGCGACAGATTACCCCCATCTCTTGGAGAAATGGAGAAATGCCCTCGATTCGCAAGCCATTCCCTATTCGGGATCCCGTTCTAGACATCAGAGACATGCATATTGCATGTACACAGGTGTAAACGTATAAAGTTGTCTCCGCTGTGCAAGCCAGTTCCGGCTTCCAATGTTTCGGCACCATGTGGCTGGGTCGTTGGCAAAGTCGGCATTGTGCAGGGGCAGGGAACGGTTGGTTTCACGTGCATTTCATGTCGTCATTCCGGTCACCAGATCAATGGCCTCGAAACAACACCATTGATCCATGATTTCGCGTGATACTCGATCCATCTTGGACGTAGTTTGTGGGGATGTGCTTGAAAGTCTGCATGGGGCGGTTGTGCACATTAATGCTGTCGTCATTGCAACGCTCCTTTGTCCAGACCTCGTATCTACGAAGGTGTAATTTCGATGCGGCCAAGGTCCGTTTTTGATGATTTTCTCCGTCGACGTCGAGCGAAAATGTCTATCTCATGTGAATGGCTGCGGTCGACGCGTGCCCTGCGTGATGGTTGAGCAAGCACATCAACACGAGAAACGTGAAGAAGAAGGTAGCTTACCGTCAATCAACGCCGCAGAAAATAATAGACATTCGATGCATCAGAGATCTGACATCTCTACCCTCCGCCACCGACAGTGTCGACGGACAAGCGGACTGCGGAAGTCGAGAGTCAAAGCCAGCATATCGGTCCTCGATTCGATAAACCAACTGCAAGAAAAACCTGCTGCGGAGGGTTTCAAGTTCTTCACGTGGGATGGAGTGATGCTATGGACAAGCCAATGCCGTGGATAGGGCTACTTGAATCGATAAATCTATAAAATCATATGCCTGTAATGTGATAAAGGGTATAGTCCAGTGAAGAAGCAAATTTACACATTCAGTGTTGTTCAGGAAGAAGGAAAACCATGATCCGAAGCCAAAAGAGACTGAGAAGGAACACACAAACCTATAGATAGGAACAGATAAATGAGGAAAAGCTTAGAAGCAACGCCGTACCAATCTCGGATCAAATATACCAGACGTCTTAAGTCGTTCTCAATGCATATAAAATCAACATGAAGAAGGTTGCCTCTTCGAATGCTTTTTCCGAACTCTGCCCTTCCGCTTGGCATAGATCAGTCCACACACATTGCACAACGTCCCGAGGCCAGCCGGACCGTTTCGCCACTTGGGCGTACACTCCGTCGAGCATGCGCAACAACTAGGTCCCCGTGGTCTTTTTGCCGGAATCCGTAAACTGGGCCTAGACTCGCAGATCTGCTGCCTCGAGATCTCGGATCTGATGCTTCTGTATTGATGATTCTCGAGTGAGGGGCTGAAGGTGCCGTCCACATTGCTACTGGTGTCTGAGCGGCCTTGACGTTGATTTCGAAGAGACAAGATCCGCTCCACATTGATGCAGATGTTTTGTGACAATTCGAGAATGGCGTACAGATCATCTTCGCTGACTTGTTCCAGAATCTGTGTGTCGTTTTCTGCTGGAAAGTGCCCGACATGCCAAGCTAGCAGGCCAACATCCAGTTTGATCTGGTCATTGAATGAATTAGTGATGTGTGCGGGTAAAGCGAGAAGAGCGGGAGGATTGCGCAATCTGCCACGCCCTTCGTTGATCAACGGGAAAGGCGACATACTGTATCAAAGCTCTCACTGAGTCTCAATGTATTCAACGACAACTGGAGGTTGGCCGGTCGAGAGCCTGCGTGAGGCGTGGCTTCACGATATGAACGGAGGTTCCCATTTTTGAACGAGTTTCGGTCTCCCTCATCGCCGGTTGGAGAAGAGGCAACAGACATAAGATGTCGTCTAATTAAGCGCCTGTGTTGAGATGAGACTATCCTAAGCAGTCGAAACGCGCACCGATACAGAGTTTGTTGAAAGCATTCGCTTTTGTCTCTTCATGTAGTTATAGCTTATTTATCTTCGTAGAGGCCAAAAAAGAGAGGGAAATAACTGAGTCCGAAGGCACAGCAAAGCTATGATCCAATGCGGTAGAGAGAGCCGGCAGTCCCGTGTGAACATCCGTCCCTTGAGAAGTCTAATTGCCGGCCAGAGACAAGATGCGCCAGGTGAGTCTTGAAGAAAGTATGCATGTATGGACGGCAGAACTTCTGTTCTCTATCTGGAGGAGTCAACAAAAAAGGACCACATCCCCGATGGCGGACTTTAAAGACTGTATGCACACTCCGAGCTTTCGGGGCTAGAAAAGGAATGATGAGAAGGTCCCGTTTATTCAGGCGCGGGATGAGTGGCAAAGCAAAGCTTTGGTGGAGAATGGGGCGACCCCACACCTGGACCCTGGAAGTGGAAACGAGACTGCCCACCCGATGGGGCTTTCCACCACCAGCCAGTTCTCGCTTTCAATACCTGGTATTCGTGGGACCCGCGTGCCGGAACTCAGAAGTTCGTTGAGGGGAAAGGCTTACATGACGGATTATCAAGCCATACGATTCACGAAACCTTCCCTGAATGTCTGCGCCTTATTGCTACATACATAGCTCTAAGCTGCTGCCCAAAATTGACCGTCAGACTTGCGAGTTGCCCAACCGCCCGGCCCAGACAGGAGATGAAGATACCTGACGAGAGGCTTGTTCAGGAATGCATTCATGAATGCGGGACAATTCCCCGTGCTTGTTTCATTGTCAAACTGTGCCGCTTATCTAACCTTTCCACGTTTGATTGAGCAACCAAGCAGCCTACCAAAAAAGTCCATTATCCCTACGTGCTTGGTCTGCACTCTGTGGCATGATATTCATGAGTCTGCTATCACGAAAAACAAAACATCACCATTCCTGTCAGTGAAATGGTAGGGCAACTAGAGATTGGTACTAGATAGAGAGGATATTCGTCCTCCGCATATGTTCCCGTCGGTATCTGTCTAGTCTATACCGATTACATGAGAGTTGTAGACAATCAAGCACACAAGCATCAAAGTCAACAACACTCTTTATACCATGGTCTTGACGTCGCCATCCTTGAGCTTCCCAGTCTCGACAAGTCTCTTAACCTCGCCAGTCCACACAGCCTTGATCTCGTCGGCGACGGTAAGGCCATTAAGCTTACCAGCCAGAGCCGCAATCTCATCAGGATCAATCTTGCCCTGAACCAGTTCGACGTCGCCCAGCACAGAGTCGATCTGGGCAGCAGAAGCCTCGCCAGAAGCAAAGTAGTTGGCATCCTTGACCGATCCCTTGAGGACACGCTTGTTCTTCTTGACGGCATTCTTAGCAGCCTCTTTCGCCTTCTTTGCCGACTCACGGTCAGCCTTGGCGTTGGCTTCGGCCTCGGCCTTGGCCTTCATCTCGGCCTCCTGTTGAGCCTTGGCATCCTCTGCGGCCTTCTTCTCCGCGGCCTCCTTCTCCAAACGCTTCTTATTCTTGGAGGCATTGGCTTCTTGGCGGAAACGCTTGATACGTTCATCGCCAGCCGATGCTTCATCTAGGAGTTTGCGCAGACGGGCGTTATCTTCGGCCTTCTTCTTCTTGCGGGAGTTGGCGTTCTTTCTCTCGACAGAGCGCTTCTGGTCGCGGTTCTCGTTGTCGTCTGGGACATCTTCATCCAGGTATTCGAATGTGCGCCAGCTGTCAAAATTGTACCAGAAGTTGTAGAAATCTTCGACCTGCTCCTTGGTGGAATCGGCATTTCCAAAGGCGGGAACAGGGTGAGTCTTGGAAAATCGAGCTTCTGACTTGAAAACCTTGCTCCAGAGCTTATAGAAGTCACCCTTCTGAAGTTGTTTCTTGGTCGGGGGCTCGACATCAGCTTCTTCGTCGACGGAATCATACTGACGACGCCTGACGGGATCAAGAAGGACTTCAGTGGCCTTTTGAATGCACTTGAAGAACTGATCGTCCTCAGTGCGTCCCTGAGCTGCCTTCTTGTCAGGGTGATGTTTGAGGACCTTCTTGCGGTGGGCTTTCTTGATCTGCTCCTCAGTGGCCTTCCAGCGGTACTTGGAGATACCAAGGATCTTGTAGTGATCTTGGGCCTATATAGAACCAACAAGAAATTACACAGATCAGTTTCAATGTATCCCAGCCGTTGACGGAAAATATTTTTGCGCAGGAGCAAAAATTGGGACTCTGTGGCTTACCTTCCAATCTTTGGCCTCGCGCTGCAACATCATGGGGTCCTCATCCTCACTCTCGTCGCTCTCGTCTCCATCTTCAATCTTCTTCGCGCTCTCCTGAGCTTGGATGCGATCATCCTCGGAGAAGGTGCGCTTGTGGCGAGCACGGCGGGCGTGGGCCAGGAAGTGAGGGCCGACGGGCTCGATGGCGCGCTGCACAGCGCCAGAAAGCTTGCCAACGGCCTTGAAATCCTTCTCAGCACTCCAGCCCTCGGGAAGGACGGGCAGTGGAAGCTCCGATACTTGAGTGACAGTAGCCATTTTGACGTGATGTCGATGCTCAATGAATGACGTGGAGAGCGAAACGACGACAAAGTCTGATCGTTTGAAATGGCAGCGAAAAAAAAGTCTTTGGTGGGGCGACTACATAGTGGTGGCGGTGGTGTAACATTGAGCGGCTATGTAATCCTGGGCTTCGCGACAACATCGCGAACACCGTACGGCTTAGGTATCTCAATAGTTTCACCAGTATTTCGAGGCGCTCGTCTTAACGCTGATCAAGGCCAAGGAATCTGATACTCGAGCTCATCGCTTGCGAATATGGCTTCGGCAGCGTATCGTAACTTGATGCGCGCAGCTCGCCTCGCCTTTGAAGGTATGTTTGGTCGCACCCGAATTCTAGATGATACGACGATGAAATTATTCACATCCTCACACTTTCCAGGTGATACTCCCGCCCTCATCGCCGCTAAGCAATCGATTCGAACGCGATTCAGACAACACGCGAACCTGAGCCCCCGCGAACAAACAGCAAAGGACTTTATCAAGCATGCGCAGGAGGTTGCTCAGTTCCTGAGGGCCAATGTTGTCCAAGGAAAGAAGATCGAAGGCAAAGATAACATGTATCGTACGTTCAGACACGTACCTCCTGGTAAATTAATGGCCAAGTTATCGAAACAGGCACTGACAGTGTAGATAGGATTGCGAATCCATGAACATACAGAGAGAGGGGACAACGACAGCATAAAGGTTGCCGGACAAGGCACAACTGGTGGAGGCGGATGCTGCGGTGGCGGAAGGAGGTAACTATCAGATCCCAAGACAAAGAAGAAGCTGTCATCAATTGTACAACACGTGTAAAATAAATGAACTATATATATGAAAACTACTATAGACCTGTTTGATACTTCTTCCATGCTTGTATCAAAGCAATTTCCATTACAAATTCCAGTGACTCCTGCCCTTTTGGCGGCAGAACAAGCCACATCAACTCTAAAACGCCAAACTCCATACATGCTGATAATCTAAATACCTTGTCTCAATCTCCAGCCAGACTTGCGTAGTTGGGGGTGTCGTCACCACCCGGAGGGGCTGCAATGGCCTGTCTTTTTGCCATCTGGCTTGCCTGAGGGGCTCCTTGACGGTCCACTTCAATAGTTTCCTGTTGAGGAGCCCTTCTAGGGATAGCAACGCGTGCATCTCGGAGCATCTCGACCCTTTGTTCCTTGTTCATGGTACCAATCGCCTTGGGTTGGCCCCATCGAACACGCAATGGACAACCGGCGATGACGGCTCGACCATGGCATGCTGCTGCAGCCTTCTCGGCCGCTTCTCGCGTCTCATAATTTACAAAGGCGCAGTGCGACATGTGTGAGCACACTAAGCTTTTGATCTTGCCGTGAACTTTGAAGAAGTCTCTCAACTTGTGTTCTGGTAGATCGTCCTCTACACCAGTGACGAACAATGACATTATGTTCTTATCGTCCGGAGGAAGCCAATCCTTAGGGCTGGGTGGTAATTGCGCGGCACTCGGAAATGATTGCCTACCCTTTCCACCTCGCGGCCTTGAGCCTGCCGTCGCTGCGGCTCTACTGTCGCGCGTCCGTATCGGACCAGGGCCACCTTGGCCAGCACCAGTCGACACGCTACCCCCCGTACTGCTTTCGGCGAGCTCGGATTCGTTGACGGTTCGTCCTTTTCTGAAGTAAGGTTTGCTGTTTGCCAGTCGGCGTAAAAGCTCTCGCGCCTTGTCGTCCGTCTTTTCGTACACTTCAGTACCGACTTTCCCTTCTTCAATAAGCAACTCGTTATTTTGGGCGAAGTATTCTCGGTTTATGTCGGACTGTGGACCCGGAGCGACCATTTTTAATGCGGCGTCGCGCACGGCGATGGGAAGACCAAATGAGAGATCAAGCATGCAGCTCTGGCAGCAATTCTTTAACCTTGCGCATGTCAGACAAATGTTTGTCCTCTTCTTCCGACTCTGGGCCCGATCAGCGCCATTCCAGCTGAATATGGTAAATGGTCTTGTACACTTGAAAACATTCGAGTCAGTCATTGAAGACATTGGAAGAGTGATTTTGAGATGAACATACTAGTTTACATTCGGCACCGTAATCTTCCTTCAGCATCTTGACGTATGGATTTTCGGGCAGACAGTTCTCACAGACGGATGGAAAGTCGGTGCTCTCCCACCCAGACCTATTCAGGTCTTGTTTGATCTGTGGCGGCATGATGAGATGCAGATCCGACCTTTCATGTGTTGAGCAAATCATTCTCCATCTACCTTGGCGGAAAAGGCACATACCATAAGGCGGGCGCGCCACACGTCCGCGGTGCTGCTGACTAACCATGTGGTGAGGATGGCAGGACTTTTAGCCGTGTCGTGGCTGAGTTTCATTCCGATCTGGACTCGAGTTCGTATTCGTATCCGTCAATCGAAATTCCTACTTCGCACGGAGTACGGAGTTCACATTCCTTGCTCCGTGCATGATGCGCGATTGAAATTGCCCAATGAGAGTCGCTCTTCTACGCCTCATCCTTTTCAGGGGAACCCTTTTGCCCAGGAAATTGGATCGTGCATGTGAGGAACTAAGGGAAACCATAAAACCTCCTCCGGGTACGGCCATTACTCTCCCATTGACATCCCTTTCTACTCGCGTAAATCCTTTCCTTTCTTTCCCATTTCCTTGTGGCACCTCGACCAGGTGTCTCTCAGGATCTGACAAGCAATTGGATCTTTCGTTCTATTTCTGGCTACTCCGCCTACTCCTCCTGCCTTTATCAACAAGGAACCCACCAAGACCTTCAACATGGTTGCCTCCGGTTGGAGCCTTGAGCGCGAGGACAAGGCTCGCGATGCTGCCTTCAACAAGGCCTTGCATGGTGAATCCGCCGAAGCTCGTGGTGGCATTGCCGCCATGTTCTCTAAGGGCCACGATGCGAAGAAGGCCGCTGTCGACGAGTACTTCAAGCACTGGGACAACAAGCCTGCTGAAAACGAGACTGCGGAGGAACGCGCGGTATGTACATCTAGAAACTCTCAGCATGGCGCACGTTGGCATAGTCACTAACATGAGGCGTACAGGCTCGCACTGCTGAATATGCCACGTTGACCAGACAGTAGGATGCGCCGATTCTCTTCCTTTCTCTGATCCATTCTAACAGCATGTCTAACCTGCATGGCGCAGCTACTACAACCTCGCCACTGATCTCTACGAATACGGATGGGGTCAATCATTCCACTTTTGCCGCTTCTCCTATGGCGAGCCTTTTCATCAGGCCATTGCCCGTCACGAACATTATCTTGCGCACAGCATTGGCATCAAGGAGGGCATGAAAGTTCTCGATGTTGGCTGTGGCGTTGGCGGCCCAGCCCGCGAGATCGCCAAGTTCACCGGCGCCCACGTCACCGGTCTCAACAACAACGACTACCAGATCGACCGCGCCACACATTACGCCCAAAAGGAGGGGTTGGCTAAACAGCTCGACTTTGTCAAGGGTGACTTCATGGTGCGCTTTCATCTGATTTCCGACATGGACACAACCCTTCGCGTGTTAGGATGCTAAAACTAACGAAACTTCTCATGTAGCAAATGAGCTTCGAGGAAAACACCTTTGACGCCATCTATGCCATTGAGGCCACTGTCCACGCCCCGACCCTCGAGGGTATCTACAGCCAGATATTCCGCGTGCTGAAACCCGGTGGTGTATTCGGTGTTTATGAATGGCTCATGACCGAGGAATACGACAATGACAACCTCAAGCACCGCGAGATTCGCCTCGGTATTGAGCAGGGCGACGGTATTTCAAACATGTGCAAGGTTTCCGAGGCCTTAGACGCCATGAAAGCGGCTGGTTTCGAGCTGCTCCGGGCCGAAGATCTTGCCGACCGCCCTGATCCTTTACCCTGGTATTGGCCTCTTTCTGGAGAACTCCGCTACATCCAAACGATTGGAGACATCTTCACGATTGTCCGCATGACGACTTGGGGCCGCACCATAGCCCACAACTTGGCTGGCTTGCTGGAGACCCTGCGTATCGCCCCTGCCGGCACCAAAAAGACGGCTGACAGCTTGGCCCTTGCCGCTGACTGTCTGGTTGCTGGCGGTCGTGAGAAGCTCTTCACCCCCATGTACTTGATGATTGGACGCAAGCCTAGCCAGTAAGCCCTATCAAGTAGTCTGGCTCAAGGGGTCTGCTCGGACTTGGCATGAGAACGTTAATCTTTCTTTTTTTTCTTTTTTCTTCTCTTTTTGGGTATCTTTTATAAGGTATCAATAATCGAGACGACTCTGGGCACCTCTTTACCATGGTTGGCACGAAGCAAGGCGAAACAAGGCCAGACCAGGCCTGTCAATGCATTTCCACGGTTTGGTTGCCTGCTGGAAAGCAGGCCGGCGTCATCAATGGGGTGGAACCTTCGTGTACATTTACTTAATGCATGTGTTACTCATACCTCTTTCTGTAATGCATAATTCATCATTCATGTTACACCATTTCTCATGCCGGCGAAAGTGCAATATCGTCCTCTGACTGAGGTCTTTGCCGAGTTGTGGCGTACTCGAGGCTGATAACGTGCAGTGAGATAGGGACCTACGAGACCAGGTTCCTTAGTGCCTGGATGGTGAGGGTCACGTCTAAGTTCGACTTAAGCAACGTGCTCGAAGGACAGGTCGGCATTGGGCTGCCTGCGTTCCAGTTTAGAGCAACCACAAGCGACGAACCCGGAGCCTTTCCTACAGTGCGATCTGTCTTGTCTCGGGCAGCCTGGTGGCACTTGAATGGCTGTGAAGCCTGTGATACTATAGTCTGCATATTTGGGAGTTTGTCTCTCTGGAGCAGAGCTGTCACCTGTTGGCAGAGAAGGCAAGCTAGATGGCTCCACGGCCATATCACCCAAAACCAGTGTGGAATTCGTTGGGCGAAGAACTTGGAAGTGGAAGAGCTTCAGGTGACGCGCGATTTCTCTACTATCTCGTCTAGCGTAGCCCCTAATAAGTCGGGAACTGCAACTGATGCGTATCCCATGTGCCTCAATCTCCAACGGTCTTGAGCGCGTGGCTCGGATGTCTCCCAATTCTCGTTCAATTTGGCTCTACCAAAAGTACACGGGCTTTTTTGCATCAGGCCTTCCGTCATCTCGATTTAATCTGTGTGTACTGGTAGTCGACGCCATCAAGAAAAAGTGGACCTGCGTCTGGTTGTAGAACCAAGCCATTACATCTTGCTGAAGTCATGAACTTATTATCCATGATGTCATGCACAGTTCCAATCCGGTATAAAACAGGCCACAGCCAGCAGTTTCGACTACAAGGGCCTGCTGAAATCTCTACTGCAACACGGAAAAAAAATTTGAAGAGAATCAGGATTCAAGATTCAGAATTCTAAGAACATACCTGCCATCTAAGAACATACCTGCCACTGTATCTTCGCTTTCGAAGTTCGAAAAGAAAACACCTGAGAACACAACACAATCATGTCGAACTTCTCTAATGCGTCCACCGGCGACAAGCCCGCTGACCCATACAAGGAGGCAAACAAGCAAGACGCCGACGTGCGAACCAAGGTCGATGATCTCGGCAAATTTATCACAGCTTGCAAGTACGGCATGATGACTACCAAGTCAGCCAAGTCCGGCCGCCTCGTATCACGCTGCATGGCCCTCGCCGCCACAGAAAACAACGGCATTGACCTCATCTTCCACACAAACACCGAGTCTGGCAAGACAGACGACGTGAGCAGCGACCCAGAAGTCAACATGGCGTTCCTAAACAGCAAGGGTGAATGGGCGTCCATTGCAGGCCACGCCTCCATCATTACCGACCGCGATACCGTGAAAAAGTACTATAGCGCTGCGCTAAAGGCTTGGTTGGGGGACCTGGGTGACGGCGTACACGATGCGTCGGAGAATGATCCTCGTATTGGCATCGTGAGACTGGATGCCGAGACGGTGACGTATGCGCTGTCGAATAAGAGCCAGATTATGCAGGCGGTGGAGGTTGCACAGAGTACATTGAGAGGAAAGCCGGCGGAGGTGAATAGCTTGAGACACATCTCGGAACAGGAGATCAAGGCGTGGCGCAACGTGTGTACGCAGTGAAAGTAAATGATCTCGAGAACTGTTGAGTCTTGACTTTTAACGATTGTAAGATTGACATTGTAATTCGTACCTACGTACATACCTACATATGTAGGTATTTCAAAGTTTTCGCCAGGCAGCGGGTATTGCTTGACAATGATGTCATGCGTGGGAAAATCAATTATATATGTGTCGGAGTAATATGTATGTATGTACTTGCATATGTACTTCGATTGCTTTTTCAATTACATGGTATTGTAACATGATTGCGTTGCTGGAAACTTATTAGCCGCTCGAACTCATGACTAGAATCATTGATTTGCTAGCCTCCAGGTACATGGCGAGTGTATGAATTGCCATTGGATTCTGCGTACTGCGTCAGACTCGATGTGATAACATTAAATTCTTGACTACGCATAGCAGCCAACTGCGTTCTACTGGAAAAACCAAATCAGTCTCTCGCAGGGTGAGGATCTGAGGCATGGTGTGTCTTGAAGAAACAGAAGATTACCAGACGAGACCGCGGATGGGCTCATGAGGTAGAGAGAGGTAGGGTATCACAGCCGTCCTCGAGTGTAGGCTGTGAGAATCAGTGGCTCGTCATCGCAGGACCTGGCCACGCACAGCCAGGCCGGCAAGTGTGACTGGTGTGAGTAATCCATCCCGGCTATGTACACAAATAATCGAGTATGTATGTGTTTTCTTAGATACTTGGCAGGCCGCATACATATGTCATGGCTCAACGCAAGGATCGAAGTCGCCGGTGACGTAACTCCGTACTGGCGGCCCGCAACTTGCAAAAAAAGAAGCACATACTCCGTAGATACCCCGCTATTTCCACATCAAAAAGATGTACATATGTACCTCGGTTTATCTCATATTTCGGCTTTGATGCAAGCCCATGCATTACCTAACCATATTGGAGAATAAGTTCGCACCTTACGTTCTTACGTTTTTCCTACGTGAGTCGTGACTATCACCCCCCACCCCCCAATCCCCCCCCGTCCGCTGCGGACGCCCCTGGAACCGTCCACTGTTTTTTCGTTTTTCGTCACCGGAACCGTGGCCCCTCCACTGGACATTCCACTGGCCATCTCTATAACCCCCCCGCCAGAAAACAGATGGATAAATGAAAAGAACACAAACAACGGAAATCCTCTCAGGATCTCCACGATACGACGAAGAAACAGAAACTGCAAAACAGGCAGCGAAAACGACAATCGACCACAATCCTCGGGGATCAACTCAACACCGAAATCAACATGAGCTCAATTTCGTTGGAATTTTCTATCTCAAGCGACCAAAATCAACGGGGTAACTATATACAGCAAGCTTCTGTCTGAAATGTTGGTAGGCAGGAGTGATGAACAACGAGCGAGGTAGCCTCACGTAACAAGTGGCGCCACACCCTGGTCAAAGGCAGGAAGCAGGCAAGAGACACCCCGCTTTTCTCCGCCCACCACTGGAATTGCCACCCTTTACGTTTTTTCGTTTTTTCCCGCCAACGCTACAACAGGATTGTACCACTGAACCACTGGCAATTCCACTGTAACTGGACCGATTCCACTGCCAACACTGAACAGCACTGATTCCACCGGTCCCCGGAGCGTAGCGGAGGGCCGATGGGGGACCACCAACGCACGCCACTGTAAGTTTGTGACTGAACCGATTCCAATGACAACACCGTCACTGCACAGATATCACACTTCCCGCCCAACTGCTTTTCCGAAGCGACGCGAGGTCCCCCAGCCTCGGAGCGCAGCGGAGGGCCGATGGGGGACCTACTAGTAAAATTTCACTGGAAACCAGGTGTCCAAAGAAAAGAAAATTCATGCGTGTATCGTTTGTTGATCTAACCTCCGTTGTCGCAGGGTATAAGGGGGTAAATAAAGCACATCAGAGTGGCCAGACGGCTGCGCCCATTCTTTTGTGCGATAGTTATGAGCCCGGGAGGTTAA
>SRPQ01000281.1:0-26819 GCA_018360075.1 Claviceps cyperi
GTTGAGTACGATGTTGAGTTTCGCAGCGACGACGGGACGACCGAACTGGAGCCTGTTCTTGCCTCGTATGGAGAGCTATTTCGAGAAGCCGGCAAAATCCTGAAACGTCCCCTGTTCGTCCAAGAAATACAGCGACAAGCTCTCGACGAGGCTGGCTTCGTTGACAAGATGGTTGTCCGATATAAAGTAGGTGCTGCCATACAATTGCAATTTAGACGTTGAATGAAGTAATTAACTTGTCACTAGTTTCCCATTGGACCCTGGGCGAAAGATCGAAAGTTCGCTGAAGTCGGGCGTTTTGGCCGAGAGGCTTTAGAGAATGACCTTCAAGGTATGGGGTCCCCTCTTCTCTATACTCAAATCCTTGGAAGGGTAAACAATGCTTACCTTTGGTTATCAGGTTATACCCAAATGCTTTGGCAAAGTGTTCAAAAGCCAGAAGACGAGTACCACGTGTGGCTTGCGAGTTTGCGGAAGGCGATGCGGAATCCCAAGGTTCATAGCTATATGGCGGTGGACCTTGTGTACGGACGCAAGCCAGAGTGATCCGGCCGCATGGCTATATTGGGCCATGACGTTGAACAGTTCCATATCTTTCATGGCGCCGAGAAAACATACTCAATCTGCCTCATTACTGCGACCTTGCCTGTGCAGTGTGATACCACCTTGTTGTTAATGAACTATTACAGGGCTATCACTAATCACAAGTGACTACCTGACCTAATCAACCACCTCGACTGTATGTAACTCGAACGTGTGCCAAAATGGTAGGCGACGCGCAATTTCAGTACAAAATTCACATCCAGCTGCGACTTATCTGATCTGATATCCCCCGGAATTTGGGAACGTGGCTGTTTGGCGTCTCTGAGCACGTTCTCCCACCACGATCAATGGCTTTCCACCTGCCCATTGCCTTGCTTAGCCGGGGCTTCGTTCTTTGCTGCCTTTCAATTACCCCACATGGAATAGTGAAGGCTTTCTCTTCGCTCGACAAGAGTATCAAGGCCCGTCACCATCATCATCCATCGTGATTCGCGACGTCTCGACTCTCATGTGGTCAATGGGAGCGCTCTCACTGATCAGATCAGACTTAACATATTGGTTGGTCACGGATGACGAAAGTACATATCGGACCTGCGCACAGAGTGGGCGAGCATGCGGTTGGTCAGCGAATGCACCTCACGTTTCAGTTGGCGCTGTACACCAGCGTTTCCCGAGCAGCGTTTCCCGAGCAGAGAGTGTCGACTCCGCGATTACCTGCACAGCGTTTGACCAGCCCAAATGCCAGGTCAGCGCTTGCTTGCCGGTGTAGCGTATACCTGCATAGCGGTTGCCGGCACACTTGGGATATTCAGGCCGGTAGCCGGGGTTGGCAGCAGGGACAGTAGGGTCTGAGGAGGACACTTGCGATTCATGTATATATATCATATATATCATCGCTGGCCACCTCGAGGGCTCAGACGGAGGACACACGCCTCTAGAGTTCCCTGTCGAGTCACAGTCGATCATCACGTTCTGAATTGACATTCCTCAGTTCCTAGTCCCAAATATTGGCCCTTGTCACAGGCACCGGGTCGGGGATCCCGAGCCAACCACTGCTCCCCATGCATGTTGCGTGTTGCGGGCTGTTTCTGCGCGCCCAATCTCGTTCACGTAGAGGTAGCTTGCTTATTGACATGTTTACAAAGGGCGGGCGTGTGGTCCCAAGCTGCGGGTATCAGCGGCTGGCAACGGGGACTGCATTGTGCTGGCGGGGGACGGGCACTTGAGGATTTTCTCTAGCAATGCGCCCGGTACCTAGCAGAGACGATTCCTACCATATGTCTGTGAAAAGAAAAACGCAATTCAAGGTTCATCACACGGAGTCACGATGGCTGAGTATTGTGTTGTATTGCTCACTACGGACTAATAATAAGTTCTTGCTCTGAGCCTCTGACTGTGTTCGGAGTAGAAGCAGTCGTCTCATACTGTCGCTGCGGGCACACCCTGCGGCTTGATGGCCAATGAAGCTTCGTCTCTAGGGGGCGTGCAGCTTCGGTTCGCGCCCCGCTTGACACATACATGATACATGTGCACACACCCCCTGCATCGCCCGGCCGAGTCCCGACGTATACGGAGTACGGCCATCACGGAGAAGTCGTTTGCATCCTCGCTCTGGAGTACATGGCCCGGTCATGAATACAAAATGTTTTCCCATCCATCTCACTATCGCCTCAAAGTCAAACTCGAGCTCAAACTCATCCATAACAACATACCCATCCTCATCATTACCAACACCAACACCAACTCTCTCCCGGGTCCCAACCGTTGTTGCACCAGACACCATGAACACCGTCAGCGGGCACGCCCAACAGGCCCTGAATGGAGTCATCATCCCTCCTCGTCACACCTTCGAACAAACGCCCCCCTCAAGAAACATCTTGTCTTCCATGCGCGATTCGCGCCGCGCGCCGCCGAGAGCCGTCGCGCCTCGGCCGCCAGCTCTGTCGACAGCACAAAGAGCAACAAGGACGCCAAGAGCAGCAAGGATCCCAGAGATAAAAAGAGCAAGCTTACAACTGTCATCATGGCGACCTTTTGGTTTGTCATCTAAATTTGACCACGTCTACATGGATATACCACCATCAACAAAGAAAACGACAACGCGAACACAATATGTCTTCTGTGGTCGTGGGGCTTGATTCTTGGATAACACGGCCGGGATGCGTGGAACCGCCGTTTGCCACGGGCATATACAGTTAAGCGACTTTTTTTTTGGAAGCTTGAGAAACAAGCCGGACTAAAAAGCCGGCGTCGGATTGGGATATTTTGCTTTCTGGGAAAGAAGGCGTTTGGAATGGGGAAAAAGTTTTGGTTGGACAACATTGCATGTTGGCGCCAGCTATGGCTGGTAGTGGGCCACGCAGGACGCTGGTCTCATCGCTTCAGAGAAGCCTGCTTCGGGACTGCATCCTTCTAGAGTCCCGGCAGCATCTATCAAAATAAATAGAACAACTTTTTTTTAATTACATTTGATGTAATCAATGCAGTGCTGAACATGTGATCCACGTTTCTCCAAGGCGCAGGAGAAGAGGGGTCCAGCTGGGAGCCGAATCGGGATAGCGACGCCCCATCACACGACAAAGTGCCCCACCTACATGCTTATCGATAATACTGGACATGTCTCGTTAGTCGTCGCCAAAAAAATTTCGAGTCGGTCGTCGGCTTGTATGTCTGTCTGTCAACCTGCGCAGCGCACAGGATCGCAGACGAAGCGCGACCATGGAGCAGCTTCACAAACCGCATCGCAAGTCCAAGGAGAAGAAGGATAAGAAGAAGCATACGGGAGGTAAATAATCCCTGTCTATCGAGCACACAATTCATATTCAGTCTCGGGCCGCTGACCGGTGACGCAGATCCCAATCCCAAGGCTTTTGCCTTCTCTAAGCCCGGAAAGCTACAAAAAGCGGCGGCGAGATCTCAAGATGTATGCTATTTCTCTCCAATTGACCACTTCATGTGCGAAAAAATACGGACGAAACGGATGATTGACCACTACTGGCCGTCTAGATCAAAGAACGACGCTTTCACGTACCCCTCGTCGACCGACTTCCAGATGAAGCTCCTCCTCGCCTCGTGGCCATCGTCGGGCCTCCCGGTGTTGGCAAGACCACGCTACTCAAGTCCATGGTCAGACGATATGCCAAGGAGACCTTGTCAGATCCCCAAGGCCCCATCACTGTCGTGACGTCGAAGAAACAGCGCTTGACCTTTGTCGAATGCCCTAATCAGCTGGAAGCCATGGTCGATATCGCCAAAATTGCAGATATTGTGCTGCTCATGATTGACGGCAATTTTGGGTTCGAGATGGAGACTATGGAGTTCCTCAACATTCTGGCTGCGACCGGCATGCCGGGAAACGTGTTTGGTATTCTTACGCATCTGGACCTTTTCCGCAAACCCCAGGCCCTAAAGGATGCGAAGAAGAGATTAAAACGCAGACTTTGGACCGAGCTGTACCAAGGCGCGCACTTGTTCTACCTCTCCGGAGTCTTGAATGGACGATACCCTGATCGAGAGATTCACAACTTGTCTCGATTTGTCTCCGTCATGAAGAATCCTCGACCGCTCATTTGGCGCAACAACCATCCATACACAATTATTGACAGTTTCCGTGACATTACACACCCGACAAAGATTGAGGAAGACCCCAAATGCGATCGCTCCATCATTTTGTCAGGCTATCTTCGTGGCACGAACTTTGCGTCGCAAGGACAACGAGTACACGTGGCAGGGTTGGGAGACTTCACAGTAGCTTCTATGGAGGCTCTTCCGGATCCGTGCCCGACACCGTCGATGGAGCAAGCTCTGGCCAAAATCACGGGCAAAACTAGACGACGACGATTGGACGACAAGGAAAAGAAGCTGCATGCGCCCATGTCAGATCGTAGTGGCCTCAAGATTGATGGCGATGCCATCTGGATCACAAGAGAAAAGGGGTTCAGCTTCAACAAGGACGCAGAGGATGTGGAGCGGGGTGAAGGAGAAGAAATGATTGTCGGCCTACAGGGTGAACGACGACTGCTAGGTGAAATGGAGGATGGCGTTCAGCTCTTCTCTGGGGGCCAGAAGGTTAATGGCGTGGCCGAAGAGGAAGACACCGGCCGGAAAACGCAACGGCGTGCTCGAGTTGCTGAGCGTGACGGGGACGAGTCTGACGACTTGGCCGAAGAAGGCGAAGACGAAGACGCAGAAGACGACGATGAAGGCTTTGTGAGCGGAAGTGACGAGGATGACGATGGCCCAGATGGCGACGTCGAGTTCGATGAAGGCAAAATGGGCAAGGTGTTCCGCAAGCGCGCCGACAAGTCTCAAGGAGAAGACGACTTCGCATTTGCCGATAGTGACTCAGATCTCGGATCACTATCGGGCGAGGAGAACGAAGAAGACGACGACGGTGACGAGTTTGACTCTGATGAGAACGACGAAGAAGAAGCTGCCGCCATGCGGTGGAAGGATGACCTGGCTGGACGAGCCCGCAAGCTGCATGGCAGGCGACGCACATTCCACACAGGAGACCTGGCCAGGTACATCTACGACGTGTCTTTGACACCACAAGAAGTTCTGAAACGATGGAGAGGCGAAGAGGAAGAGTGTCCAGAGGAAAACATTGAGGAGTCAGACGACGATGAGGAGTTTTTCAAGAAGACGTCACAGGAAAAAGAAGACGCGGTAGAGGATCGCTCGATACCCCTATATGACTACGAAGACTTGGCAACCAAATGGGCAGAACGAGACAACATTGATGCTCTGCGTCGGAAATTCACAAGCACGGATCTAGGTGGCGACGATGACGATGACGATGACGATGGCGGTGAGGACGACGACTTTGATGGTTTCGGAGACGAAGATGAGGGTGACGAGGGAGACGGTGTCTTCCGCGACCTGGAAGCCGAGGATGCAGGAGCCGATGCCGAAGTAGAGACAGCCAACGATATTGCGGCGGAGCGAGAAAAGAACGCCAAGCGCAAAGCAGAACTGAAGCAGCGGTTTGAAGAAGAAGATCGAGAGGGTTTTCTCAACGACAAAGCCAACGCGCGCAGAGAGGGTGGCGACATACAAGAGTTTGGAGAAGACGACTGGTATGATGCGCAAAAGGCCGTGATCCAGAAGCAGCTCGACATCAATAAGGAAGAGTTTGAGACGCTGGACGAGAGCCAGCGGGCCGCCGTCGAGGGCTTTCGCGCCGGCAAGTACGCCAAGATTGTACTCGAAGGTGTGCCAGCCGAGTTCGTGACGCGCTTCAACGCGCGAATGCCCATCGTGGTCGGCGGCCTCACCCCAACCGAAGACCGCTGGGGCTTCGTGCAAGTGCGCATCAAGCGACACCGCTGGCACAAGAAGATCCTCAAGACCAACGATCCGCTGATCCTATCCCTCGGCTGGCGACGCTTCCAAACCATGCCCATCTACAGCACAACCGACTCCCGGACACGCAACCGCATGCTCAAATACACCCCCGAGCACATGCACTGCTTCGCCACCATCTACGCCCCCCTCATCGCTCCCAACACCGGCTTCGTCTGCTTCAACTCCTTCACCCCTCCGGCCGAAAACGCAGGCGGCTTCCGCATCGCCGCCACTGGCACCGTCCTCAGCGTCGACGAATCCACCGAAATCGTCAAGAAACTCAAACTCACCGGCACCCCCTACAAAATCTTCAAAAACACAGCCTTCATCAAAGACATGTTCAGCTCCTCCCTCGAAATCGCAAAATTCGAAGGCGCCTCCATCAAAACCGTCTCCGGCATCCGCGGCCAAATCAAACGCGCCCTCTCCAAACCAGAAGGCCACTTCCGCGCCACCTTTGAAGACAAGATCCTCGTCAGCGACATCATCTTCCTCCGCGCCTGGTACCCCATCAAACCCCATCGCTTCTACAACCCAGCCACCAATCTCATCGGCTGGCAACCCATGCGTCTCACCGGCCAAGTCCGCCGCGATCAAGACCTCTCTGCACCACAACCCAAAAACAGCCAGTACCGCAAAATCGAGCGCCAGACCCGTCACTTTAATCCCCTGCGTGTGCCTCGTGCGCTGGCCGCTCAATTACCTTTTAAGTCTCAGCTCATTACGACAAAGAAGCAAAAACACGAGACGTATCTCCAAAAACGTGCCGTGGTCTTGCCTCGTAACTCGGATGAGACCAAGGCGCGGGCTCTCATGCAGCAACTCCTCACGGTACGCAATGACGCCGCCGCGAAGAGGAGGGCGAAAAAGGCGGAGAATCATGCGGCGTTTAAGAAGAAGCTTGCGGAGAATGAGGATAAAAAGGAGGCGAGGGAGAAGAAGGAGTCCAAGGAGTTTTGGAGGAAGAATGGGAGGAAGAGAGCTGCGGCGGAGGATGGTGGTGGTGGTGGCGGGGGTGGGAAGAGGAGGAGGTGATGAGGGTGAGGTTCCATGCATTAGATATCTTTTTCTATGTAATTGTTTGCCAGAGAAAGGGCGTTATCCTGCTACAGTACGGACATCATTTTACCAAAAAGGTGTTGTTTTTATCAAGTAAAGGGCTTCATTCTGACAAGTGGCTTCAATCTACCAGGAAACGAGACTTGTTCTACAAAGCTATCACTCTGCCAAGGATTGGACGTGATTCTGTCAAAGTCAAGGAGGAACTGTGCCCAATGTCACCTTCAGTCTCTCGCGTCGATAATGCCCCATGAGGCCGCGCCACGCAACAGGATGCGCAAATTTGCCAAGCCGTGCCATGTACAGAGTAGTCGTCATGCTTTATTCAAACTTTTACCTCGAGCAACAGCAATAACGTCTCGCCTCAATTGATATCTCGTAGGTCCTCCCCATCTTGTCACCCTGAGCTGTGCTTACAATCTCATAACACTTAACATTTACTAGTAATTAGCATCGAGCCAACGTCGCATTCACCAAAAACGCACAACCTGTCCTTGTTGACGAAAAAGTACGCCATACACACCCTCTCTCCACCGTACCATTTTCATCATAAACCCATCACAAAAAAAACCTATCCACGCACCATCTCCTTGGCCTTTCGCTTAATCTCATTACGCGTGGAATTTGTTGTAATGAGCCACCTAGGAAGCAATCAAAGGCTCCGCCTCGACATTATCGGCCTCAGTAGGCACGAGAACCTTGTGGTCTGTAGGGACGAGAACCTCACGCTTTGTAGACATGAGGCTCTCCGGCTCTGTGGGGATGAGGCCCGCGGGCTCCGCAGGGACGACACCTTCGGGCTCAGCAACCTTCTTCAAGTAGGGCTCCTCAGTAGGGGCCACCGGGAACTCGGGTTGCTTGACGGGAGCAGCAAAGATAGGCTGCTTAGTCTCGGGTTGCTTGATTGAGGCAGCAGGAATAGGCTGCTTAGGAGTAGAGACCGGGGAGGGGGATGCGGCGCCGCGTCCACGCAGCATCTCCTGAACCTTTCCGGTGTAGTCACCGGCATATTGCTTGCTGATAGCGGCAATGTGATCGGCTTGCTGCTGAGCGACACTGCGAACTTGGGTAGTCTGGGCTTTGATGGCTTCAGAAGCGTTCTTCAAATGATGATCGATGACCTCCTTGTTGGTGGTATAGATCAGGGGTCCAAAAAAGGCAACCGTAATGGAAAGAATAGCAAGGCCCCAGTACGGGACGAGCTTGACAAGGTGGTACGAAAGAAAGGCGGCGACCAAGGCCTAGCCATTACACAAGAGTTAGTCACCATCAAAGAGCAAACTGTTTTGTTGATGGGGGAGAGCTTACAGCAGCCGAGGTAACAGTGTTCTCCACAAACAGAATCCTCTGGGCTTCAATGACGAAGAAGTTGATAAGCTCGTGGACGTCGCCAATCAGCTTGTCGAGAGTAGCTCGCGAAATGGTGCGGTATCGGCGAGGGCGCATTTGAGTGGCCAGGCCATGGTTCAGGACGGCCTTGCCTACGACTTCGGCGCCGACAGTCACGGACAGAGCCATGGCAGACAGCTTGAAAGTCCAGCGGATCACATCGAGGTACCTAGCTACGAAGATGCAGGAGACAATCGTAGCATACGCAATGGTAGAGGCACCTTGAGGCGAGGGATGTCAGTGGCTGCTAACCAAGTGTGATTGAGGTTTCTGTTCTTTCTCTTCGTCCTGAGGACTCGACTCGGATCACTTACGAGGGTTCTTCCACGACAGCAGCTCCGAGAAGAAGGAGTGGTAGTGTGTCAGGGGCTGGCCCGTAGCAGCAGGGTTGACGGGAGTCCTTCGAGAGGCAGCGAGATTGGAAAATTCGTCCTTGGTCTTCACTTGCTGTTCCATGACATTTTGAGCGACGGGGCCTGGCCAACACAAGAAGAGCGGATTAGCATCAGAACAGCAATAACTAGGCGAGCAATGTCACAAATTCGCAACCCGATGGCATCAAGAAGCTTACCATTCGTGACGGCGTCATAGGCAGCATTGGCATCTGCAAGAATCGGGTCAGGATCTGATATCGTCGGGAACGGCGAGAGCTGGATGCGATGGTCACATGTCAGAGTACTGGTACTGTGGCCCTGGTTAGCAGCTTGCCCCGACGTGATGGGGCGACGTGTGCCTCGCCAACAAAAACAGATGCATGACAATACGAACCTTACTGTCCTTGGTGGTCTTCAGAAGAGAAGCACCGTTGGGAGCGGTGTCAGCCATGGCGATATTTGTTAAAGAATGCGATCTGGTGTAGGTAGTTTGCTGCAGTGTTTGAAAAGTGTGTTCTTTTCTTTTCTCTTTCGCCGGAAGAGCTGGGACAGGGGTTAGGTCGCACGATTGTGTAGAGTCTAGTATGTAGGGGGCGCCGGGGCGAAGGGACGGGGGTCAAAACGTCAGCAACAAAAGCGCAGAGCTCGCAATCGGGGCCAGCCAGCCAGGGGGTTTGGATTAGGTGGAGAGACGAGACGGTCCAAATGCAATTGTGTCCAGTATTAAGGAGCCCGGAATATAGTGCCCAGGATGTAGTTATCGGATCAACGGGCGCGGCGGAAGAGCAAGAGGACCACGGGGGCAGGAAGAGACAAAAAGATGTGAAGCAGTGTTGATGTACCTGTGAGCAGCGTGCGCGACTGTTTTTGGCTTGTCGGGCAAGCTGTGAGTTTTCGGGGGAGAGAATGAAGGAGCCGGGGAGAAGGTGGAGGAAGGAGCTATGGCGAGCAAGTGCAGAGACACAGTGGTGACTGGTGAGTGGTGAGGCACAAGAGGCGCACAGAGTGGGCAGCTGGCAGAAAGAACAGGGAAATGTACGATAGATGCAGGATGAAGGACGGAACAATTCGAATCAGGTTGCAGCACACGGTAATACACACAGTGTCCACTGTCGACAATGCCACGCAACTTCCAACGGCTTTTGCCAGTTGCAACACGCGACATGTTACAACTTACCACATGTATCGCCTTCCCGCGGGCCGCACCTTCTGCACATTCTGCACATTCTGCACCTTCTGCACCTGCTCTGACTCTCACGATTCCCAACTCGCAGCAATCACTCCAGCAGTCCAGCTACTTATGTGTTGGTATCCAACCCGATTTAGCTTGGATCTAACTGATTCCAGACCAGCCCTACACAAGTTACAAACCATCGACCAGACGCCGCCCAAGCTTAATAAAGGCGCCCAGCCAATTTGAAAGAGCCAAGGCCCAACATAAGGGACCTACATACCTAGCTTCACGCGGCCTTTGGCCCTTGCACAAGCACATGGGCCTGTGGAGTCGTGGACCTGACAAGACGGACAGCAACAGAATTTGGGTTTCGTCCCCGACGCGGCGTCATCCAGTTTGTCGCAGATAAGAGACCCCGGAGCAAAATCTCGCGTGCCCAACGTTCTTTAGAAGTTCAGACCAAGCTCAGTGTGGCTGAAGTGGCTGAGGCGTTTGCTCTCTGACGCAATGCCTCACTCGGAAGTTGCAGATGACGACTTGATATTCTTCCTCTTTTCGTGGAACCAGGTTTTGCAAACGCTCGCTGTATAGAGGGGAGGTACGTACGTCGAATTGTTTCCAAGTGTGGCAAAGATGGCGAAGCAGGACGGCAGATTGACCTTTTTTTTGGATGCAACCATGGATTGTGACTACAGAGGCTTGATCGAGGCATGGAGGGAGAGGGGTTCTCACTTGATGTACGTCATCATAGGATACGTCATGGGAATCAGCTTGCTCTACATATGTACTTGGTGGTTGACTACCCGAGACATCGAGTGAAAGAGGTACGTGTGCATCTAAGCGAGGTTTTTTTTTATCATTTTTTTGCAGAATACGTGATGGAAACATCCTCAGCATTGGTAGTCACGATGATCCAAATTCATTCCTCGAACAAAGAAATTTTAGGGAGAAAATGCATCCATCAGTCTTTGCATCATGATGATAACGAGAATTAGTCGCGTCACTGAACTTCTTAGAACTTTCTTCTATCAAGAACGAGAGGAATTAGCTACCTTTTGCAGAATAAATTGAAAGTCGAATAGTTAGCTCAATTGCATCTTAGTGGTTTCACCAAAAGCTCCATGTGGCATGCCTCACATCGATTGTCATAGAATCGACATGTCTTGGAGGATAGGCTAAAAGTCGAGCAAATTGGATTTGTATTTCGACCTCGAGAATGCATTGACAATACTCGTCGCATCACCGAAACCTCCGTGCTCTTACATCACTAGTCACGGAAGTCGACTTCTCTTGAACTGGAATATAAGTTGAACATGGACCGTCTCTGGCTAGAAAGAGATACCCCTCATCAATTCGATTCATCTCTTTATTCCTTCGTACAAACCGCTACCGTACCAAGACCGTCCGTCCTTATTACTTGATCGCATAGTCCACCTAAATACGCAAATCTAGGATACCCTCCATGTCCGTCCAGCACAACTCCGTACCCAATTCCTATTCCTCATCTGACCAACTCCGGCTCTGCTCCAACCACAAGTACACCTGCGGCATTTCTAGCCACCAAGCGCTCCGTGCCACTCTCACAGCTCATGAAACCCCATTTAGGGACTCGTTTCCCTCCAATGCATTCACTCACACATGGGCTCGCTCGCTATGCAAATGTAGCCACAAAACCAAAGTAAATACAGGAAATGTGGCATCAGTACTGAAAAGAGATGGAAATAGAAAAAAAAAAACGCGCCACTTGCTGGCTCCACTATGTATGACTGCAAAGTAAAAAGAGGAAGAGGAAAGAGAAGAAAACAAGTAAAAGAAAAAAAGGAGGAAAGAGAAGATAACACAGAAGGAGAAAAAAGAGGAAGAAGGAAAAAAAAAAAAAAGTCAAGTCATGAATACATTGAACCGCCTCTGCTACTCCCAGCCTTTAATGAATCATCCACACTCATCCTCACCTCTTCACCTCCTCCACCCCCAAAAACCCCCCGAGTTGAGAGAGACACCACTCGTAGGCTTAGCTTGCTCGACAGCCGGCGGCGTTGTTGCTTGCCCGGTAAGTCGGCCAAATACCGCCATAGCTCCAAGAGAATTTGGTGCCGTCAACGATCCGTGCGGCTCTGATGTCGGTAGCCCGTGAGCTTTTCGCAGCGCTTCAAGCTTTTGTTTGGCCTCCTCAGCCTCTTGCTTCGCCATGGCTTCGGCCGTCTTGGCCTGCACAAGCTCTGATAGCAGAGCTTCGTGTTCACTGGGTGAGCTGCTTTCGATTCCCGAAGAGCCTCCAAGTGCAGATACGCCTTGGTTCTGCGGCAGGGACGACATCCTCTTGTTGTAGCCGGTAGTTTGTGATGGTATTGATTTGCTGCGCCCCAGTTTGAGCTCCCGCAAGCCACCACTTTTGCCCTTTCCTGCCCAGTCCGTCTCCGAGTCGCGATTGTTGGACTCTGAGATCGAACTGCTGGATATCCTCACTTTCATGCCATGGATTTGCTTTTCGAGCCGTTGCTTGTCTTGGTGGAGCGATTTGACGTGTCCGTGTCGTTCCCGCAGCTGTTCTCGTAACGCAGAAACCTCTTGATCCATTTCGTGGATTCGCCGACTGAGCTCCTGCGAGTGAGAAACTGCAATGGATAGTTGCTCCTTTGAATTCGCCAACTCGTCTCGCAGCTGGGACTTTGATTGTGGTATTGACGACCGGCGGCTTGTCTCCTGAACTGCGAACCGCTTCTCGATCCTATCTAGAAGCTCAGACAGGTCTTCTGTGGAGGGCAGCTCATCACCAGCCTGAATCTGAGCTATTGGCTCTGGCCGGTTTCTGTTCGTTGGAGTACCATCACGGTCATGCTCCTCGTCAGGCATAGAATGAGCGGCTGCCTCACGGCCGCTTCCTACCGCTGTAACTAAAGCTGCGTCTGACCCATCCTGGCTTGTCGCTCGCTTTCGCAAACCATCAAGCAACGATCGGATGGCTTTTTGATCTTCTTCTCGTTCCTCTCGCTCAAATTGCAACTGGTTGGCTATGACGGCGTGATTACGCTGCATCTCGCTCAAAGCTGTCAAAAGATCCTCGATCTGGCTGTGCAAATATTTTTCTTCCGTTGTTTTCGTACTATTCGCAATGGATTTGGACCCTACAGGTGTCGACTCACGGCTAGTTGGATCGTCGTCTGTGTTGGCTGAGTCCCGGTACAGCGTGCTAGCATCAGTTGAGGCCGAGCTTGTGACGCTTGCGGAGCTCGCTTCCATCGAGTTTAGTGTTGACGCCAGGCTCTGTTTTGATGTGCTGCGACGAAGCATACTGAGTGGTCGAGAAGGCGCTACAGACAAACCCGGATTTAGGTTGTTGCTCTTGCTGGTAGAGGCCCAAATGCGTCCAAGAAACCGGCTGGCAGCCGTGGTAATATCAGATGCTCGCACCGCATTTGCGGTCGCAACCAGAGACTCTCGATATGCTTGCTCCAGCTGTGAAAGCTTTTCCCTGGTCACGACACCCGTCAGACTGGCAAAATCCTGGACAAACTCGTCGGCGTTGTAGTGATAGCAGTCCCATAACCCTCGAGACAAGAGAAGTTGCATTGCGTCCTCCAACTCGGTGCACGCGAGCAGACGCGACTCATTTTTCCTCATGAGTGACAAAGCAACGCGCATCAGAGTCTCAGAGGCTCCCTCCGCAAAAATGACATCGTAAATCCGAAACAGCATTGGCAATGGGCACGTGACGGCAAAGAAGCTGAGAAACCATTGTGAGACATATGCCGTCTCCACCTGAATCTCCTCAAGGTGGGTGGACAGTGAAGGCATATGAAGTCGCAGGAGTTCGCGAAATTGATAAATGCGAACATGTAACCCTGACAAGTCAGGAAGAAAACAGTCGCGTAAATCGTACTTTTCCATGAGCCTATTCAAACGTTCAAGGTCAGTAAGTCAAAGGTCGTTCAAGGTCACGGCCATGAGGCCTGCCTTGAGTTCTGTAACGTACCGAACAAGGACGCAGAATGCCTGCTTGTCAGGCATGTGCATCAATAATGGCCCCACGAGAAAGGCAAGCCCTTGACAGTATCCTATTTTTGTATCGTAAAGGCTGAATGACTTGAGTACTCTGCCGAGCATGCGCTGCCCATCACCGTCAGGGTCGCGGAACATGTCAACGCCAGGAAAGCTTCGACCCAGGTCTTTGCCAATAAGGAGTTCGTAAGGGCTTGATTCGCCGCAGAAACGCTCATATTGTTCCTCGAGGACAGCATCACGTGAACCCGACATGCTCTGCCAAACAACCCCTCGCAGCGGTGGTGGTATTCCTTTGCGAATCTTGTTGGACAAGAGAGTGGGTAGGCGAGCTGCCGTTTGCTGGTAGTCCTTGACAAGTGCGGCATAGAATTCTAGATCCGTCATCGGCGGTGGCGGTAGCATGGAGTATCGAAGCGCCGAGGGTGTCGGCCTGTTGACCATCTTGCGCAGCTGAGCCATGGATGGCGGTCGCGGTTTGCTTGACGAAAGCTTTTCAACGGCCTGCACCTTGACACTCTTTGGGTTCGTAGCCAATTTCGCGTTTTCCTGCTCCAAGCGTGCCAGAAGAAGAGCCGTTGACTTGTTTAACTGGTCAGTATGCAATCATAATGTCAAGTACTGTGCCTTCGGATCTAACAGAGCCCACATACATTGTCGGTTTCCTCGTCCTTTGTCTGCTCATCTTCGGTTTTCTCTAACTGCTCCCAATCGACTTCGTCGTGGTCCTCGGAAGAATCAGTTTCATTGCCATCAGCAGCGCTGTGCCCCAGCTCGTCTTGGAGGCTGCGTTTAGCTTTAGGCGTAGATATAGTGGCCCTAGCATCTGAGGCACTCGACGACCTGCTTTGACGTTTATCACTAGTTGTCTCGGCATCACTTGACTCATCCTCCACGTGTATGTATTCTTCTTTGAGTGCGGCCGGTAGCAAGCTTGGCAGTTCGTCATTCGTTACGACGATTGTGGGATCCAAAGTGAGGAACGGTGGTTCTGATAGTCGGACCGTGACCATTGAGTCATGCGTCATAGTAGGAGTTACCGCCTCTGCTGCTTCAGTCCCACAGGCCTGGTCAGATTCTGCGATTTCCTCAAGAAGAGTATTAGTCTTTTTCACGTCTTCCACAGCCTCGTTGACCTCAGCACTATGGTCCGTCGTATTGATCTCGACCCGTTCTTCGTCGCTTTCCTTCGTCTTCTCTTCCCTGTCAAATGATGAGGAGAATCGCTTCAGGGCAGTCGGGTCGGATGAGTCGGACGAAAGACCATGCCGGTGATTCAGATTGTGCAGGTCCATTTTCGGCATCTGGATGGACGAAGCTTTGGACGAGGTAGAGCTGGAATGCGACATGCTGATCAACGATGCCATGTAAGGGGGGAGGGGCGCGCGTCACACCTGCTCACGACGACAGAATCTCACATGCACCTTCCTCTGCTTGGTTCTGCGTCAGGAGTAGGTGGTGGTCCAATGCGACTGAGGCTCCCTTACGGAGGCTGGCGCAGCAGTTGAGAAGGCGAGGATGAAGTCTTGTTGTTGCATAGAGGGGGCTCCGTTTGTCAGAGTCAGCCCATGCCAGAGCTGCGCACCGCGGTGGCTTGCCTTTATGTAGGGACGTGGCAAGTTTGGTGTTGACGAATTGAGCGGCACACGACGGCCTTTCACTTTGAAACACGCAGAGTATTGGGCTAAAGACAAAGTATGACGAGGCACTGAGGCAGACAGCCAGCAGGAAGAAGCTCGAGACAACGTACGGAATGCTTGAACATGGAACGGAAAGGCTGTGGAGAAAATCGAGGCCAGCCAGGAAGACAGGGGTGACTCGCTTGACGAACTTTGGTCTGGTTGGTGCCGAGATTCTTCAGCGGAGCAGCAGAGAGGATCAACAAACAGAAACAGAGCAGCAGTGTAATGCAGTTGCAGCAGTCAATGCATTTCTGGATCCCGGCAGACTGCACTTATCATGGCCATCATCTTCGGGATGATGACGTTCTCCTTTCAGTCAAGTCAGTAGGAAGACAAAGCCGGCGTAGGCGTCTCTGGCCCATCATGCCTACGCGCCGGGAAAGGCGTTGAGACAATGATGGACGCTAGACCTAGCTGCTGCTGATTGTCCCGATTACGTATGTATGTTCTCGTAGTGCATTTCGACAGAGTACATACATACCTAATAATGTACGGAGTAGTGGAGGCGGAAATGCAGTCGAATATGGAGGCATGCCAACGGTCCTTTTTTTCTCTTCAACGTAAATGGAGTGAATGGCCGCTAGGCCGCTTAATGCAGGTACTAGCCTCACCACTTGGCTGGTCGCGACCAAGCTTGCGCCCGCGCCCAATTGGCTGAGCAGGTGTCCGAGGAGGGGGCTGGTGGTGGCCCGTGGAGGACTGGAGTGGGGAAAAGAAGAGGAGGAGAAAGGGGTTGGCAATGGGCATGGACGCGCTCGTTGCCGTCAATTTAGCCAGGATGCCGTCCTTGAAGCCGTCAAACTACGGAGTACATAGTTCGTAAAGCTGAAGTAATATATACCGGTAAAGTCGCGATGACGCCGTCTCATCGCCGCCCTGTCGCTCACATTGGGCACCAGCTCGCCCTTGACAATGACCTTTTTGGGTACGTATATACATACATACCTGGTACACCACGACCCACGGATTCACGACAACTGGAAGTGGATCACGCCACCTCCTGTGGCGTAAGCTTTCCAGCATTAGCCACTCGTTTCAGTCACGACGCACATAACCTCGACGCGAAAGGCTGGATATGATCTCAGATCTGACCGTTTCCGAACTAGAATGACCTAGCACCCGTGTAGCTGCGGACATCCCGGAGTTGCCAGCACTTGGTCCAGTGTAAGGATCGAAAAATCAAAACTTTTCTCCGCGGAGTGCAGCCGGCGTTGTCGAGGAAGGATTGCGGCCAACACTACGGAGTACATACGGCGTACGGAGACAGAGTAAAGATTACATACGTACCGAGTATGTAGAGGTATGTATATGCCCGCCGTTGCGACTCATAAAAGTCGTTACATGTGGGTGCTGTAGCCTTGTGGCCTGTGCAGTGTGCATCCTTCTCATGCATCGCTATGCAATCTGATTATGCTAGGTGACGTACATACTATGTGAGGTCGAACACGAGAAAGACACACGTGGAACTCGACATGTTGCTGATCTAAATCGATGTTGATACTGACTCCGTAGGTTGATTTCAGAAGCCTTTTCCCAAAGTTCCCCAGCATGTATGTACCAGTATGTACGTAGGTACATACATACATTGTATGTATATAGGTACATATTCTCCACTTAGAGCCACCCTTGCCTGAAAAGTACCCTTGTGAGACTGAAATTTACGGCAAGGCCCACACTCAAGACAATGGGTCGCATGAGAGCAAGCACTTGTAAGTTGTCGCCGCCAGCCGCTTTGCGAAGAACACAAATTACCGAGTACTCATATGTACATATGTAGATGTTAACGAGCTGGATGTTAATTGGACACTGACTGGCTGAGCGTGACTGGAGAATGATGACTGGCTTGTAATAAGTTGTGACACCTGACTACCACTCGGGAGTCGGCTGGCACTACGATGCCATGACCCCCGCGGGCCACGGCTGTATCGTCGTCCATATCGGATCATGTAGTGGACCCTGCGGCCAAACTGTGGCTGATGGGTGGGTCCCAATTCCCACACGTGCCTCTCGCCTACCCCGGTCAGTTGTCGCGGCTGTCAACGTCAACTGGTCTGGTCTGCTTTTCACTTCCTGGTGCGACCTGGTGCGACTTGGTGCGACTTGGTGCGACTTGGTTGCGTCGAGTCAAAGTCGATCCGGGCTTCGTCTCAACTACGATCATCACAGTCGCAACCCACTTCGCTCGGCGTTCTCCCTTCCTCGGCTGTTTGTTTGCTTCTCCTTCTCTTACTTCTGGAGCGTTAGGAGCGAAACTACCTGTGTCGTTGCTCCTCATGGCTCATCCATCTTGACGGGCGTAAACGCGGGACGCCATGACAGCCAGAGGCGAGGCATCGTACGGAACCATGTTCTCCTCGCTTCTTCGCCGACCCAGGCGCGTACCTCCTCGCCTCGACATTCACGACTTCGCTGCCCCCTCCCCGTCACCCCTTTCGCAGCAACGACACATTCAGTATGCCGATCGTACGCATGCAACGGCAGACTTTACCGAAGCCGACGACGACGACGAAGACACAATCGAGGAAGATCTTGCTCAATTTGATGGCCATGATGGCCAAGCGAACGATCGGGCGAGGGAACGAGAGCGAGAGCGAGAGCGAGAACAAGACGAAGATCTAGCAGACCAAATAGAAGAGTACGAGGCTGATGAAGATAATCGACACCGAGGTCTTCCTGTTCTTCCTCTCTTCTCGGCCACGCATCTTGGTAAGCTTACACCCTCGTTTCTCCTTCATTGCTGGGGAATGAAACGACATTGTCGGCACGTTTCTGTCCTCCCTTGGATTTCTGTCCTGTCGTCGTCGTACACTGTTACAAGCAATCGCCTTCATGCGAACCGACGCTGACCGATTTGTCTATTGCTGGGTACTTCAGATTCACTCCCTATCTACAGCATCACCCACTCTATTCGCATCATTGTTACGGCTCGTACCGAGACTTCGCTGTCATGGGATCAGCTACGATCGCCGCAGGTTTCTCAATTCCTTGTCAAGCCTATGCTGCAGCAAATCCGCACGCAGCACTTCTCAAGGGCCACGATCTACGCCCTCATGGCAAATTGTCTACAATTTGGCAAGGAAGGGCAAAGATATGCTGCTAATGCCGGCATCAGCAACACAAGAGCCAAAGTCTGCGAGCTTCTGGCTCTCAAAATGCTTAAGGAATACTCTACGAGGGAACTGATTGATGCCCTAGCTTATGATTTCTACCCGCTTCAAGGACTTCCAGGAGCGCAGCCCCCACTGGCACAGAGCAGGTCGTCAGTCAAAGCAAAGCAGGCCGTGGTAGCGTCGAGGACCTCGACACTGGAAGTCGCCATCCGGGCTTCGGCCAAACACTTCTTGGCCCATCCGGTTGTGGTCCAACAGCTTGAAGCCATCTGGAACGGGGCCATCACCTTCTATTCCTCCGCAGATAGTCTACATCGCGAGCCGCCACCCACGCTTGTTGAGAGCCTCAATGGACACCCTACGAAGCCGGATAGCAGGGCTCCTTTGCTCGGCTCACTTCCACCTAAGCCTGGCCAGTATCAGGGTGCCCCGGGGAGAAGGACAGTCATGCTGTACGACCCTAGGCAGGCATCCATGTTCAAACTTTCTCGTCTTCGAGTTCCGCGGTATCGGTCCTTCTTGTCCACATTGTCTTTGGCGGTTCTGATTGGTCTTTTCTTGGCTGTACTCTCCCAACGATCCGTCCATATCACCGGACTAGAATTAGTCTTCTGGTTCTGGAGTGCTGGATTTATGTTGGACGAGCTGGTAGGATTCAACGAGCAAGGATTCGCCCTGTACATCATGAGCTTCTGGAACATCTTTGACCTGGGCATTCTTGTCCTGCTAATCGCGTACTACTGCATGCGAGCATATGGCGTCTTTCTACTTGACCCTCATCAGTGGAATTCTATGGCATATGATGTGTTGGCCGCCAACGCAATTTTGCTTTTACCCCGAATTTTCAGCGTTCTGGACCATTATCAGTACTTTTCTCAGCTCTTGATTGCCTTTCGTCTCATGGCCGTGGACTTGGCCGCTGTATTTGTCTTAATGTTGATCATGTGTAGCGGGTTCTTTGTTTTCTTCACGTCCTCCCAAGAAGCTAGCGATGCTGGTGAGGTAGCATATAAGATTTTCCAGATTCTCATGGGTTTCACGCCTGCTGCGTGGGATGTGTAAGTAGCTGATTCCTCATTCGCTTCAACAGGAGGAGATGCTGACGTTTTCAGGTGGCCTTCCTACAACTGGCTCGCGCGAGTACTGATGATGGTTTTCCTCATCATTTGTCACTTCTTGGTCGTGTAAGTCCAACGCATCATGGCCTTGGTCTGTTCGTGGAAAATTCGCATCATGCTAACAAAGTAAACAGAACCATTCTCATCACGGTCTTGACGAACTCGTTCATGGCGATTGCCTCCAATGCTACGGAAGAGCACCAGTAAGTACTTAGCCCGCTCCTCTGCATTTTTTCTTCTTTTTTCCTTTCTACTGTGGACCGAAGACCGCTAACTGCTCCAGATTTGTTTTTGCAATTAACACCATTTCGATGGTCAAAAACGACGCGCTGTTTTCTTACGTTGCACCCAGCAATATATTCGCCTGGCTGCTGATGCCTCTGCGGTATTGCATGCCTTTGAAGCATTTTGTCTGGCTCAACCGAACGATTATCAAAGTCACGCACTTTCCCGTGTTGTTTATCATTTACTTGTATGAGAGATTCTGGCTGGCGACGCTCATGTTTGAGCCCACAGATCTCGTCGAGAACCACAGGCGGTTACGCCGTCGAGCCATCTCTTTTGGGGACATTGCTCAACGAGCCGTCATGTTCAGTCCCAATGTCCGAGTGCGAGAAGAATCCGTTGCTGGCTTCCACAAAGACCGAGCTTTGGAGGAGGTGTTTCGTCGCGTGCCTGACGCGGCCACCTTGCGCACCCAGCGAAGAAACGAGAGACGAAAAACCCAGACTGCGATTCGCAACTGGATGGCCCAGCATGATGAAGGCAGGATGCCGTCCGCGAATTGGCAGACCAACGACAGCAGGGCCGTGCCTGATTGGCAACGACGAATGAGTATGGGCTGGGAAAGGCCATCTCACCTCCGGCGCGTGTCTGATGTTCGGTCTACCGCAAGCGACCCGGCAGAGTTTATGTCCCCTGGCGTTTCTTTCCCTACCAATCATCCCAGACGGCGCTCCAGGGTTGAGGTGATCACCCCCGAGTACAAAGATCAAACCGATGCGGACGGGGATGATGAACTACTGACCAACGACGAAGACGAAGACGAGGGTACCAATGCCGGCAGGAGTCAACAGTTTGAGAGACACGGAGTGGAAAACGAAGACTACTTTACAACATCCATGAAAATTCGATCCACGAAGCTAGCTTCCTCCCACGGATCACAACAGAACCCAGCTCCAATCTCTCGACCAGGTGAGCTCAGAGGCGGCATTCATAGCCGCACCCTTTCCACGAGCACAATCCTCTATAACCCGGAGAATACACAGCCGCAGCCTCAGTCGTCAGCCAGAACATCTCCCCCGCTAGCTCGGGCCACATTCCCATCACTACCACCCCCTGCATCTCGCAGACCCAACACCAGTGGCAGAGATACAGGCTCGGCATCGCCAATTCACGGCGCCCTACGCAGCTCTCCCCGCAGATCTCCCTATTCTGTCTCCAAGCCTCGGGCCATCCAGGCAGCGCACAGCATGATGGAAACCGGCGGCGTAACACAATCCGCAATGGCGAGCCTCCCAGCCCGTGATAGACTCAGGGCAGCCAGACGCTTATCATCCATGGATCTAAGCATCCTATCCGACCACATCGACATGGAAGACAACGCCAGCGCTATGGCGGGCAGCTTCCAGACACAAATGGCCATGGCCCTCATGAAGGATAACCAAATGCGCGGCTCCGCCGACGATGCCGCCGACCGAGATCGAATGGGACGGCTCGTCCTAGCCCGGATGAAGAACCTAGAAGAGAGTTTCGCGGAAGTAGTCAAGGAGATGCGCGATCTGAAGAATAGCTCCATGGCTCCGCAGTCACGACGGAACTCGTCGGGCGATGAACTGAGATCTTCAGGAAAGGGGGGAGGCAGTGGTGGTGAGCGTGACGTACCACAGAAGAAGCAGGGAAAGAGTGATATGGCGCCGCGGAAGAGCCATGGTAAGAGGCCGATGAGTAGACGGAGCATGAAGGAGGGGAAAATGAGTTTGGTGGGGGGTGGTGGTTTGGCGGCGAAGCGAGGAGATGCGAAGGGGAAGGCTAAGGATGTGAGTTTTTTGTCGGGGGATGATGAGAGGGGAGGTAGCAGCGGTGATGCGGGTAGCAGCCTGGGCAAGGATGAAGTGCCTACGTGAAAACGTATGGACCAAGGGTTTGGGAAAGGTGAATGGAAGCGAAAAGTTGGGATGCGAAATGATGAGAGAGGTGCGAGTCAGCGCTCTCAGCATAGCATTACCGAGGCGTTTTACGTTGTGCTTGCTTGGTTTTTGGGGGAAGATCTGGCTAGTGGATGTGTACGATATGAGCATGAGAACGAGCGGACGGCGTTTATGAACACACTTTTGGGGCATATTCTGAGCATATCATTTTGGCATTTTCGGCGGTTGGGATAGGAAACAAGATGGTCGTGTTTGATGCAATGTGCTACTCGCATTCGCTTGCATTTCATTGTTATCGCGGCTGGTTTCCTGTACACTACTATGCAAATATGTATGATAGCGAAGGTTTTGCGACTGCATCAACCACGCCAGTATGCCTAGTACCTACATTGCCTGTTTGTCTCGTCAAAGTCGTATGTAGTCGCCTTGTATGATGTGTGAAGAATGAAATGATTGAACCCTTCCAAGCCCCTCTCAGCTCTTATCATGGTTCTGATATCGGAAACGAAAAGCCAGTCAGAAACGATAACAGTCAAAGAGAAGACACCTCTTTATCAAGCTAATCACCCCATGTTGAGCGTATTCCCCGCCCCCCTCCGATGATCATCCTTATAATCATCCCACTGCCTCGCCTTGTACGTCTCCTTGTCCACCGCCTCCGCATCATCCTCATCCACCACCACCGGCGCCGGATCCGTACCCCCCTCAAGAATACCCCCCCGGCGCCTCTCCTCCTCCAGGTACTCATCTACAGACATAGTAGGCAGATTATGCCCAGGCCTGAACACCCCCTTCGCGATATCCGCCCTCGACTCAACCAACGTAAACGGCTGCAGCGGCCTCCCCTGCCTCGAAAGCAAAGGACCCCCCTTATTCAACAGGCTTTTCTGAAACGGCTGATCCACACGTAGCGTTGTATCCTCCCCATCCATCCTGCTATTATTCCCCACGGCGCCCCCTCGGCGCCATCGCGCATCCTCCTCCTCTCCCTCCACAGGCGCCATCCGCAACATGTCCAGCTCCTGATTCAGCGAATCAAGCCCTTCAAACGCAGTATGAATCCGCCACCGCACATCCATAAGATACACCTCCCGCACAGCCTCCTCATCCCTTTCCTCAAACCGCGGATCCTGCCTCAACATGGCCAGTTTTTCCCTCAGGCCCTTTTCCGTCTTAAACGCCGCAATCTTGGCCTCTCTCCTGGCCGTCATGTCGGAATTATGACGCGACACCACAGAGAAGGTTTCCTCGTCGTCGCGATAGCGCTCTAGGAGTTTGGCGTGCGGGCCTACCACGAGGGCGTACCCATCCACGAGGGCCAGGAACCGCTCGTAGGCATCCCTCGCGGAACGTAGCACGAGTTGTCGCTGCTTGGGGTTTCCTGAGAAGGGCGTCCGCTGTACGAGCTCGGCTATGGTGTGGTGGAGGGGGAGGTAGCGTAGCGAGGAGGTGGGCACGTCTTCGATGCTTTCGTTGGGGGAGAAGAGCGCGAGGGAGTCGACTTGGTTGATGAGGGAGGCATATTGGAAGAGGAGCGCGGTGAGATCGTCTCCGTAGGATGGCGATGTGGCGGGTACTGATTCGAGTGTCTGGCGCTTGGTCTCGGCTTCGGCAAAGGCTGCGTCGAGGGATTGGGGTTCGGAGGAGGAGGCCATTGGTTCTGGCGTGGTTCGAAGCTGATGAGGGGGTGTATCACCGTGGGTGCTGTTGAGGTCGAGACGATGGGAGGAAGTGAATGGAGAAAGATGTCCTCTTTGCGACAGAGGCGACGCTGCGACGCTTGAGGCTTGCCGAAATTTTGGGATGGGAAGTGACTGTAGTTGTATGACTGGTTGAAATTGTGTTACCTTCCCAGTACACATGTACCTAGTGATGGACCGGGGGCCTGGCTGTATGATGGTGCGTGAACTCATTGAACTTACCCCTCCATCGTCGGAGCACATGTGCATTCAAGCTTATCGATAAAGCTCAATGTACTCCGTAAGTATCCAAGTACATAACTTTAACCGCTTAGTTACTCCGTACAAACAGACAGGAAATACATAAGAGGATCATCACAGAAATAGACGGTATCGAGGAGCAGAATATATCCAAGAATCAAAAGCACATCTTATCTACACATACTCTACTGCCTCGAGCCTCGCCCGTTGCTCCCCCATCAAAGCGTCCGGGAAGCCCCTGAAGCCGCAGCCTGGACATTACGATAGTTCGATAGAAAGTCTACCTACCTTGGGTAGTTTACCGTCTTCTCCGCACCCAATGTACCTCGGGGATGCCCATGCACGACTTTGCGATACATCGATTACACGAAGAAGCGATGCCCTGCCAGTCAGGTGCATACTGACTACGGACTGAAGCCATCTGGCCGTCCAGGTCGTATTATTCATAAGGATCAGATCCAGATGTCGCCATCTAGGTAGTTGTGTACGGCATCAGCAAGTGATGACCGGCACCGACCAGAAGTATGTATGTATGTACATACATACATATCTTACGGACTTGTAAGTTCTGACTCCTAGGTATGTACGGAGTACGGAGTACAAGAAATGTATGTACAGGTATGTACCCCTGCCGCGCACGCTGTAGCCTGTGGATTCTGGTGCCCGACTCCCGAGACCCAAGGGCCAGCAGTCATCAATGCCACGACCGCAAGCTTCCCGCAACCCCACCATCAAGATTGATCAGTAAATTACTAGGTCGACGCAATCCGATTTCTTCCCGTCTGCATCCCCTATTCTGCCACCGTTCCCCCATCCAACCACTCACTAATCTTCATTCAAGAAACTCTCGTCCATATCAAATAATCAAAGCATCTCACGGCCCAACATGTCTAACCTCCCTCCCGTCTACATCGTCTCTGCTGCCAGAACCCCGATCGGTTCGTTCCTTGGGTGAGCCTCCACTAACCTCTCGCCGATACATCGCTCCGAGGCGGCTCGAGGGACTCGAGCTGTATCGCAACAAAAGACGCTTGCGACTACAACTCTTCATAGCTCTGTTCTTTTCCTGACAACACGGTGTGCTTAGCTCTCTGTCAAGCCTGAGTGCTACTCAGCTCGGCTCTATTGCCATCAAAGGTACGTTCTTAGTCTCAGCTTACTCTCCGCTGCCAGGTGGATGCTAATCCCCGCGAGTAGGTGCTGTTGAGCGCGCCGGCATCAAGCCCGAGGATGTGGAGGAGGTCTTTTTTGGCAATGTCTTGTCAGCTGGGTAAGGCATGATCCGACCGGACACGATCCGCATAGTCCCCTTTATTGCAAGCGAGCGTTTCCATCAATGCTTCTCAGAGGGAGACGAACAAAAGAAAGGGCGGGATGAAGATGCTGACGAAAAGGAATGAACTAGTCTCGGCCAGGCTCCTGCCCGCCAGTGCGCCATAGGCGCCAGCCTCCCCAACAGCACCATTGCCACCACCGTGAACAAGGTCTGCGCTTCGGGTCTCAAGGCCATCATTCTCGGTGCCCAGAACATCATGCTGGGAACATCCTCCGTCGTCGTGGCAGGAGGCACCGAGTCCATGTCCAACGCCCCTCACTACCTGCCCACCCTCCGAAACGGCGCCAAATACGGCGACCAGACCCTTGTAGACGGCGTGCTCAAGGACGGTCTCACGGACGCGTACAAGAAGGAGCACATGGGCCTGCAAGGCGAGCTCTGCGCCTCAGAGTACGAATTCTCCCGCCAGGCACAAGACGAATACGCCATTCAGTCGTACCAGAAGGCCCAGGCAGCCACCGAAGCTGGTCTCTTCAAGGAGATCATCCCCGTTGAAGTCAGCGGCGGTCGCGGCAAGCCCGCCATCACCATCGATCGCGACGACGAAGTGAAGAACCTCAACGCCGACAAGCTCAAGGCCATGCGCCCAGCCTTCAAGCCCGACGGCTCCATCACCGCCCCCAACGCTGCGCCCATCAATGACGGCGCCGCTGCGCTAGTCCTCATGTCCGAGGCTAGAGTCAAGGAGCTCGGCCTCAAGCCTATTGCCAAGATCCTCGGATGGGGTGACGCTGCGCGCGAGCCCGAGCGCTTCACCATTGCTCCCTCCTTGGCCATCCCCAAGGCTATCAAGCATGCCGGCCTCACCGACAAGGACATTGACTTTTACGAGATCAACGAGGCCTTCTCCGTCGTTGCCCTCGCCAACATGAAGCTCCTGGGCCTCGACGCCAGCAAGGTCAACGTCTATGGCGGCTCTGTCGCCATCGGCCACCCTCTTGGCTGCTCCGGTGCCCGTATCATCACCACTTTGGCCTCTGTCCTCAAGGAAAGGGGTGCCAAGATTGGCTGTGCTGGTATCTGCAACGGCGGCGGCGGTGCTTCGGCTCTGGTCATTGAGAATCTGCAGTGACTCTCCGGGCCCCCTAGACTGTAATGAATAATGAAGTTACAATTACAAAAAAGCCATCTCCATAGTAATATATCTGTTATTCCTATCAAGTCAATCTCTCGCCTCGCTCGACTTTGCAGGCAGAATAATGTGACTGGCTCATCATGTTGAATCACATAAAATCGTCATGTAATTATTTAGCTATATCGACTCATGTATATCTCGCAATCACCTCAGATCTACCCACTAGTCTCCAAAGCGCTGCTTCCCAATACAATGTAGAGAACAGAAAGATAAAAGTCCCAGCCCTGAATTCGACTAGACTAAAAGGCCCAGGGGGGCACGTCATAAAAAAGCCACCCAGCTAACTATATCGTGTGGCACAACGCCACTCTATCAAATTATTAAGATAAGATGTGCTATTTTGAGATGTTCAATGCGCTGATTCGTGATGTTGTTTCTTCGTTTCTTTTCCTCTCTTGAATTCTTTCACCTGAAACCTTGTTATGTTGACGATTTTTTTGAAAAAAAAAAAAAAAAAAAAAAGG